>JANUYF010000015.1:12648400-12935900 GCA_026167975.1 Phrynosoma blainvillii
TATGTATTCCATATATATCTATTGTCCATATATATATATATATATATATATATATATTCCATATATATCTATTGTCTAAATATATATACACACAAGAAGAATACATCTTTATTGAATAAGCCTCCAGACCATTTCAAATAAAAATATTATATATACATATATATATATATATGTATTCCATATATATCTATTGTCCATATATATATATATATATATATTCCATATATATCTATTGTCTAAATATATATACACACAAGAAGAAGAATACATCTTTATTGAATAAGCCTCCAGACCATTTCAAATAAAAATATTATATATATATATATATATATATATATATATATATATATGAAATTATCTGCAGACTTATTTGATAAAGATGTATTCATCTTGATATTTCATCTTTTCGAATTGGGAGATCCCTGGTCACGGGAAGCTCTTTTTAGAAGTGAGCCCAAAACTGTATCTGTAAGGATAAATAGAAAATGTAATAATGCTTCCAGAATCTTTTCACAGTTGTTTGAGGATAAAAAGAAAAGAAAAGGTGCAAAATGGCCACAGAAAGTAACATTGCATTGCTTCCAGTCACCATTTTGAGAGGCATTGCAGAGGATATTTAAAACATTTTGGGGGAGGCAGGGTTCTTGGATGCCTGTATGACTGGGATGGAGGTATCTTTGCATGTTTTCATGGATTTGGTAGGGTTTTCTGCATGATTATAGGGCGAAATTTCCCCATTTTTTAAAAAAATAAATGAAGTGGTGTTTTTCAGAAAAGAATGAAGGAGATCATGTTGCAGTGTTTCTTGGCTGTGAAGTCTAAATTGGACTGCAAGCTGGGCTACTTTGACCTCATCGGCTGCGACTTCTTGATCGACGAAGATTTTAAGGTATGGCGGTGGTGCTGTGCCAGACAGTGGACAAGATAACTCTAAGGCACAGGCTAGGATTAATAGTTCTGCATGCAGAAGTATTGCATAACCCCTTGATCCAGTGGCTCAAGTGGTGAAGACGCTGACTCTGTGGATTGCAAGATCGGCAGGTTGGCAGTTCGAGGCCCAAGTGCTGCAGGATGGGGAGAGCTCCTGTCACTAGTCCCAGATTCTGCCAACCTAGCAGTCCGAAAGCATGCAAATGCAAGTAGATAAATAGGTACCACTTCGATGGGAAGGTAAACAGCGTTCTGTGCAATCCTGCTGGCCATATGATCACAGAGTAGTCTCTGACAATGCTGGCTCTTTGGCTTTGTAATGGAGATGAGCACCATCCCCTATGGTCAGACATGACTTGACAACCGTGTCAACGGGGAATACCTTTATTTTACCTTATGCATAAGTATGCTATCCCTGTTTTGCCATTCCACAGCTGGTAGACAGCAGGGCAGAGAGGGATCAGAGAAACATTTGGCTATGTCCCCAGATGCACATTGATCCCACCATCCACTAGACCCACCACAGTCCTCTGGACATCTCAGCAGATAATGCAATAATTTTGCATTTGGAAACTGGAATGCGGTGGCTCAAGTGGTTAAGACCCTGACTCTGTGGATTGTAAGATTGGCAGGTTGGCAGTTCGAGACCCAAGCGCTACATGACAGAATGAGCTCCCATCACTAGTCTCAGCTTCTGCCAACCTAGCAGTTCGAAAACATACAAATGCAAGTAGATAGATAGGTACCACTTTGGTGGGAAGGTAACAGCATTAGGTGCAGTCATGCTGGCCACATGACCATGGATTCGTCTTCGGACAACACTGGCTCTTCGGCTTTGTAATGGAGATGAGCACCGGCCCCTATGGTTGGACACGACTTGACAACCTTGTCAATGGGAAATACCTTTACCTTGAACTGGGACATAGCCAGGTACTTCTGATTCCCATCCAGCTTGCATCGTTGTTCTGGATCCTTTCCTCTGGAGCAGCAGAAATTAAGCTTGCTCCATCCTCAATATGACATCCCTTCAAACACTTACACAGGGCTATCATATCCCCTCTTAAGCATCTCTTCTCTAAGCTAAACATACCCAGTTCCCTAAGTCATTCCTTCTCCTAATGTTGAGGTGGAATCCCTTTTCCTGTAGCTTGCATCCATTGTTCTGTGTCCTATTCTCTGGAGCAGCAGAAAACAAGCTTGCTCCATCCTCAATATGACATCCCTTCAAATACTTAAATATGGCTGTCATATCACCCCTTAACCATCTCTTCTCCAGGCTAAACATACCCACATCCCATTCAATTCCATCGCTGGCATACCGAGTTCAGATCACAAAAGGCACTCAACGAGCGGAGGAGGTTTGCCTTTGGGCTGAGACTGTGTGACTTGACCAAGGTCACCCAGTGGGTTTCCACAGCCGAGCGTGGACTCAAACCTAGTCTCCAGAGTCGTAGACCAATGCTCAAACCACTATGCCACTCTCCCATTGAAACGTCCCAATGAGCGGAGCTGAGAGGTGAGCTCAGGAGAGGATGGGTCTTGCCCTTCCCAGTAGGCTCAGCCAAAAGCAAACTGAACTCATGCAAACTACTTCTTGCAGTTTGAACTCAGTTTGCAGCAGTTGAAATAAGCCCGAAGGAGGAGGAAAAGTGAGAGGAGAGAAGCTGGGACATTTTAAAAGCAGCTGAGGGAATGGGCTGGCAAAGCATCTTAACTCCGGTTGCCCCTGCCAAACCAGACCCTTTGGATGGAGTTCTGTCCTCCGAGCCGATGAAGACGGAGAGGACCAAAAGTCTAATGTGGCACGGCAGCAATTGTCACCGCTGGTGCCTGGTGCCAATCCCTGGCGTCTCTGCCCTCCTCTTCTTTGTGCAGGGCATTGTGAAGGGCCCAGGAGAGTCTGGAGCGCATAAGTATACAATCTGGCACACCTCCCATTTTGCCCTTTGAGAGACTGGAACCCAATACCCCTTCAGAGTCTGGTATACTTAAATTCCCAGTAGGAGATCCAATGTCAGGCCATTGTGCCCATGGTTAATTACATGGGTTCATCCCACCAACAAGGCTCTGGAAAGTTAATTTTCCCCAAGTAAAAAAAGCATTAATGACAGGCTGAGCAGTAGAAATCAAAGACATAGCCATGTTAGTCTGTGGAATCAATATGTAGAGAGATCTTGGAGCATCTTTGAGACCAAGTGAAAGAAAGAATCATAGAATCATAGAATCATAGAGTTGGAAGAGACCACAAGGGCCATCCAGTCCAACCCCCTGCCATGCAGGAACTCCCAAAGAAGTTGGCAGTAGGAGCTTTCGTAGACTTCAGTCTCCTTCCTCAGATGCAATAGTATATAGAGAGATCTTGTAGCACCTTTGAGACTCACTGAAAGAAAGAGGTAGGCTGCCAACTCCTTTCTTTCAAAGATATAGCCGTGTTAGTCTGTAGATTCATTATGTAGAGAGATCTTATAGCCCCTTTGAGACTAAATGAAATAAAGAAGTTGGTTCTGTTCTGAATTCTCTTGGTTTCTTATACATATATAAGCTCTTTTCTTGAAGCAGTTGGACATATTTATCCAGCGCGGAACATCTGCATTTAGATCAAGTTGGAGTTGGATAGATAGATATGCTGCCTGGAATTCTGTTGGATAGATATGCTGGGATAAAATATTCATATATATATATATATATATATATATATATATAATTTGTGATTATACCAATATGCCAGTATATTTCATCCCAGCATATCTATCTATCCAACTCCAACTTGATCTAAATGCAGATGTTCCACACTGGATAAAAAATTTGTGATCATACCAATATGCTGGGATGAAATATATATACAGGAATATTTCATCCCAGCATATTGGTATGATCACAAATTATATGGATGGAATATTTCATCCCAGCATATTGGTATGATCACAAATTTTATATATATATAACATGAATATTTCATCCCATCTATCAATCCAACAGAATTCCAGGCAGCATATCTATCTATCCAACTCCAATTTGATCTAAATGCAGATGTTCCGCATTGGATAAAAATTTGTGATCACACCAATATGCTGGGATAAAATATATATCATATATTGGTATGATCACAAATTATCTATCATCTATCTATCTATATATATAGATATATATAGATATATATATATTACATGAATATTTCATCCCAGCATATCTATCTATCCAACAGAATTCCAGGTAGCATAACTATCTATCCAACTTGATCTAAATGCAGATGTTCTGCACTGGATATACATTTGTGATCATAGCAATATGCTGGGATGAAATATTCCATATATATATATATATATATATATATATATATTACAGAAATATTTCATCCCAGAATATTGCTATGATCACAAATAATCTCTGGTCTCTTTTTCCTTATACAGTTAGCCTTTGGTATCTGCTGGAGTTTGGTTCCAGGATTCCCTGTAGATACCAAAATCTGTGGATACTCCAGTACTATTAAATATAATGGCAGTTCCCACCATCCCCAGCCAACTTGATAGGGGCAGCCTACCATTCTTTTTAATATTCCTCAATATTTCATTTTTTATTTTTCAAAAGACAGGGCTTCAGCACCGCCTAGTGGCAAATGTAAAATGTTTCTTCCCCCCCCCCCCCCCTTTGGGCATGAGTTCTAAGTTGTGCGTAGAATAAAGTTGAGTTTAATCATGGAACAACAGCAACAACAACAACATCACATCAAATGGGAAATTTGTCACACACACACCGCAGCTCTGGACAAAGCTAAAGAAATTAATACGTTCCCCACCCTCCAATTTTTATTTTTAAATTAGGTATGGCTACTGGAGATGAATTCCAATCCTGCGTTGCACACCAACTGTAATGCTTTGAAGAGTATCATTCCCACGGTGGTGAATGAGAGTCTGGGTAAGTAGAAAAAGACTGGTTTGTGGGGTAGATGAGGGTTTTAGTTGGATTTGGGATCTAAGAATCAGCAAACATAATAATAATAATAATAATAATAATAATAATTTTTATTTCTAACCCGCCCCTCTGCATGAAAGAAACTGTTGGGTGGCTGGGGCTCCAGATAGCTGAGTGGAAAGGTAGATATAGATATAGATGATATAGATATAGATATAGATGATATAGATATAGATATAGATATAGAAGATAGATATAGATATAGATGATGATATAGATATAGATATAGATGTAGATACAGATATAGATATAGATATGGCATGCCAAATGCAGCCATTTGGGTGCAGATCATTGGTACAGTATGGAACAGAGTGTGTCTTGCCAAAGACCTGAGATGTGATGCCAAATCCATAGGATATGTCAAGTGTCTCACTTTGAGCAAGTGAGTGAGGGGTCATCTTTGATGGCTTCTCCTGTTGGTATCTAGTTATTGTTTGTCATCGGAGCAGCTTCATCTTCTGGTGGCCCTAAGAATGAGAGGCCTCCAAGGGCCCCGGTCATCCACTGCTCTGCTCAGGTCTTGCAAACTCAGGGCGGCCATGGCTCCTTTGACTGGATCAGTGTATTCTTCCTCTTTTCCTCATATTCCTTTGGGTGACCATAAGTGAAAGCCAACTTGAAGGGTGCATGTGGACTTTAGCGGACTTTAATGTGTATGTGTGTGCACACACTCAGTGCACGGATTAAGTGAGGTTAGGGGCTCAGGACCCCCATGAAAGTGGAGCATCCCCAAATAAAAAACCCACTAGTTTGTATACCTGAGAGTACCCCTCTCTAGGAATCTCTAAGTTCTCCAGCACCCCTCTGTGGTCAACATCTGGGTCAGATCCTGATAAATCACGTGTCTTGTATATTTGTGTGTAAAAGATAACATGCAGCTGGGAAAGCACAGGGAGAAATCTAAACACTTAGAAGAGATAGCAGCTGACCCAGGAAAATAAATTGATCTCTCGTCATTTCCAGACTGATCCGGGCATGGGTTGGGATCAGGACCGAATGGGCGAGAAAGGGTTTTACCGCACAGGAAAATGACCCAGAAAAATAAATAAATCACTCTGGAGGACCTTGTCTTGCCAAAGGCAAGGAGATTCTTTCCTGTGCTTCGGCAGCAGTACAAAACACCCATTTGTGGCTGCAAAACCCTTGTGATTTATGATACACTTAGTAAGCTGTGCCGAAAAATATGCATAGATAATACCAAGCAAATGTCTCTGTTCAATGGCTGGGAGCCCCGGAAAGATAGCAACGGAGTGGACCCCTTCCGAAGCCAACCAGGCACATCACCGCATTGATTTTGTGCCAGTCTCTTAGGTGTTTTTATAGGTTTCTCCAAGATCGTGCCACCCCTAGATCATACCCCTTCAAGGCCAACTTTCACGGTTGCTTTCACAGCTGTTAGGCATGAGCCCAGCGCTACTTCAGGGCCTGCTATCTTTAGATTCCTCCGTACGTTTTCCAGCTGCATGTTATGTCTTTAAAGTTTATCGCTCGTTCTTTCCAGACCAATCTGGGCATGGGCTGGGATCGGGATGGAAGGGGCGAGAATGGGTTTTACCACAAAGGAAAACATTGCCGATGCCTCCGGGAGTCCCCAAGCCATTCCCCATCCATGCTATGGCAGCCGATTTTGAAGACGGAAACCTTCAAAGCTTCAAAATCGGCTGCCATAACATGGATTGGGAATGGCCTGGGGACTTTTGGTGGCATCAGTGGCATTTTCCTGTGCGGTAAAACCCGTTCTCACCCATTCTGTCCTGATCCCAGATCACTCTGGAAATGATGAGCGATAAACTTATTTTTCTGGGTCAGCTGCTATCTCTTCTAAGTGTTTAGATTTCTCCCTGTGCTTTTCCAGCTACATATTATCTTTTACAGACATTTAGGTTGGCAAATGTACAAGACATATGATTTATCAGGATTGAAGCAAGGTTTTGCTCAAAGAAGTGAAAAGAGGTCTCATTCTGGTAACTTGGAGGAGAACAGCGACAGACCACTCCACCTCCTCGATACAATATGCCTTCCGGCGGTTGTCCATAAGACCTATAAAAGCCTAGAGAAGGGTTTTCTCTAGGGATCTCCATGTCCTCCATCACAACTCTATGGCCAACTCCTGGCAGAGTCACACTGGAGGACCTAGAGAGAAGATATTAATCATATTAATGGTATTAATAGTATCATATTAATAGTACATATTAATAGTATCTAGAGAGATCTTGTAGCACGTTTGAGACTCACTGAAAGAAAGAAGTTGGCAGCAGGAGCTTTCCTAGACTTCAATCTACTTCCTCGGATGCAATAATATGTAGAGAGATCTTGTAGCACCTTTGAGACTAACTGAAAGAAAGAAATTAGTAGGACGAGCTTTCCTAGGCTTCAGTCTATTCCTCAGATGCAAGAGTATGTAGAGAGACCTTGTAGCACCTTTGAGACTCACTGAAAGAAAGAAGTTGGCAGCAGGAGCTTTCGTGGACTTAAGTCTGGCCAGCAAATGCACCTGAGGAAGTAGACTTACGCCTACGAAAGCTTCTGCTGCCAACTTCTTTCGTTCAGTAAGTCTCAAAGGTGCTACAAGGTCTCTCTAGTCTGTTTGTGTTAACTTGACTGTCGGTGTGTTTTAGCTTAGTGTCTGTGTCTGTGTGTGTGCCCTCTCCTGATTGTGTCTGCTGTTGCCCTGATCATGGGCATGTTTTCTAGATCTGGTGATTGAGATCTTCACCAAGATCCAGAAGGGCCAGAGCATCCTCCCTCTGGAGTCCCAGGGCCATTTTGTGCTACTCTACAGCGGGGCTGCCTCAGACAACGGACTCTCCCGGGCGACCAAGAGCAGGACTTCCCTCCGTTCTTTCCAGAACCACCGGCCCCATCCTGAGATCAGCACCAGTACCAGCACCAGTAATCCCACCAACACCACCACCAGCTGCAGCAGTAGCCGCTTGCCGGAGAAGCAGCCACCCAAAGTTTTGGAGAAGGTGCCCAAAGGAGAAGCCAAGGGGGAGACAGCTGGTCCTCCTGAAGGGCAGTCCCTCGCTCCTAGCAAAGGGGTCCTCCGAAACCCCCTCCCAATGCCCCAGATCCAGATCTCCATTGTTCCCAACCTCTCCTGTTGCCCATCGGTCAAAGCCATCCTCCGGGGCAACCAAGTCTGCAACAGTGGTAGCCAGTACATCATCAGACATGTACCAGAGGTTCTGGAAAGGCCTCTCAAGGCTGACGGGAGCGACGACAGAGGTAAAACCAACCCTGTGGCCATGAATGGTGGCCTTTCCAAGGACAGGTCCTACGCCACTTGGTTCCAGCAGACCTTTGGGACCAAACTGGCGCTGGGTCTCAATGGCAATGGGGCCGGGGGTCCCCTGACCAGCTCCCAGATGCTCTCTCTCCATCTCCAGTCCAACCTCCCACCCAGCCTTCCCATCTTCCAGGAGTTCCCCAAGCCTTTCCGCCAGCTCATGACTCACGCCAAGCCCCAGGCGGACAGCCCCAAGGCCATAGCCGCAGCCCCAAGCCGCAGCTGCGACGATGCGCTCGCCGAAGAGAAAAAGGCCTCCCACCGTGGCTCTTAAACCAAGATCACTCGTGTATTTGGAAAGCCCTTGTTCTTTTTCCTATAAAGGACAACCAGAAAAAAACAAAACATAGCCCCTTAACCATGAGGTGTTTAAGTGTTTTTTCCCCCCTTGAAAATGGAATGATGATGATGATGATGATGATTTTAAGAACAAAATATTCTTTTTGATCTATGTTAAGAAGAGAAAGCATTGTGAACAGTGCCCAATGCGGAACCACTGGTAATTGAGATACACATTATGCTGAGAATTTGCTCAGCTCCCATGCTTCCACTTCGCAATCCCATTTGAGGTGTGTGTGTGTGTATATATATATATATATATGTGTGTGTGTGTGTGTGTGTGTCTGTGTGTGTGTGTGAGAGAGAGAGAGAGAGAGAGAAAGTGAAAGAGTGTGTGTGTATTCCAAGAAGTAATGCCCAAGAGCACATCTAGTTCATTAACTGCGGTATACCTATATAGATGTGTGTGTGTGTGTCTGTGTATGTACATACACACCCACACACCCACACACACATATATAGACACACACACACACACACACACATATAGACACACACACACACACATATATATAGACACACACACATATATATATGTTTGACACACACACATATATATAGACACACACACACACACACACACACACATATAGACACACACACATATTTTACACACACACACATATATAGACACACACACACACACACACACATATATAGACACACACACATATATATATGTTTGACACACACACATATATATAGATACACATATATATTTTACACACACAAAAGTTGATAGTATGAGCTTTCGTAGACTTTAGGAAATCTCATGCTGCCAACTTCTTTATTTCAGTAAGTCTCAAAGGTGTTACAAGATCTCTCTAGTCTGTTTGTGTTAACTTGACTGTAAGTGTGTTTTAGCTTAGTGTCTCTGTGTGTGTCTGTATGTCTATGTATATCAGGAGAAGGCACATACAGACATACACACAGAGACACTAAGCTAAAACACACTTACAGTCAATATATATATATATATATATATATATATATATATATATCTCAGGAGAAGGCACACACAGACATACAGACACACACAGAGACACTAAGCTAAAACACGCTTACAGTCAATATATATATATATATATATATATATATGTATGTATGTATGTATCAGGAAAAGGCACACACAGACATACAGGGCTAGGTGTCTACACAAACAAACAGAAGAGCCATTCAACATGTTCCAGCAAGCATTTTACCCAAAACTTGGGATATCTTCAGGTGAACAAGCAGATCAGGTAAGGCTTGCATAAGTAACCAAAACTACGTTCCACCATCTAGAGACCATTCAAGGCTCCTTCCAAAATGCATCTAAGGATGATTTCCCATCACGAGCCTCTACTTTTTAAAAAAAAAAGATTTTCTATTTTAGTGGCCACACTGTCAGAACCAGAAATCTCTGTTCCCAATGCACAGACAAACAATCTTCTTGTGGTGAAAAAAACAAAAGATTTCATTGAAGGTGCTAGGATAGCAGTCACAGGCACAGCGTTTAAGTTGCAACTGACCACTTCCAGCCCCCAACACAATATTAAGGAGCTTATCCTTCCATTAAATAAGCCAGCTTACCTTTGCTGGCTTCAATCTTCTTCCGGGATCCTCCTGGATGTTATCAGACATAAGTCGCCACCGATTTAGCCGCAATGTCGCCGGCCAAATTCAGACCGGGTCGGACGCGGGCCAAGGCCACATCCAGCCGCCAAATTTTTGAAGTTGGAAGCTCCCCAGTTTCGAAAAAGTGCCGGCTGAGCGCGGCTTCTGCCCGGGTCTCACCCAGCCGGCGCCATCGTGGCTAAATCGGCGGCGACTTACATCTGATAACATCCAGGGGTATTCCTGAAGAAGATTGAAGGCGGCAAAGGTAAGCTGGCTTATTTAGTGAAGCGATAAGCTCCTCTACAAAGCATTAAAGCGCCAACATCACCACCCCATACTGGCGCTCAAGCTTGCTGTAACGGTTTCACTATCACCCACCTGCCCTCCCTACTTGCTACAGTCGCCCCTCCATTTCCACGGTCTCCAGATCTGCGTCTCTCATTTATGCGCGAGGGACAAATGGAGGGGCATACAATGGGGCGCACTCATAGACTCATAGAATTATAGAGTTGGAAGAAACCCCAAGGGCCATCCAGTCCAACCCCTGCCATGCAGGAACTCCCAATCAAAATATCCCGGACAGATGGCCATCCAGCCTCTGCTTAAAGACCTCCAAGGAAGGAGACTCCACCAAAATCTCCAACAGCCCTTACTGTCAGGACATTCCTCCTAATGTTGAACTGGAATCTCTTTTCCTGCAGCTTGCACCCATTGCTCCATTGTGTCCTATTCTCTGGAGCAGGAGAAAACAAGCTTGCTCCATCCTCAATGTGACATCCCTTCAAATAAAATAAGGCTATCATATCCCCTCTTAAGCATCTCTTCTCCAGGCTAAACATACCCAGTTCCCTAAGTCATTTCTCATAGGGCATGGGATTTGAATTTGCTAAACGGCCAACACAGCTACCCCATCCCTCTGTTGATTTTGCACTTGCGGACGTCCATGCTTGTGGTGCACAAGGACAAGTCTAGATCTTGCAAAACAACATGAAAATGCACACTTTTGGACTAGAGGGGTCACAGTGGTAGCAACAGCAATAGCAGCTTCATTTATATACCGCTTCGTACCACTCTAAGCAGTCTCTAAGCAGTTTACAACTGTACGCTCATTGCCCCCAACAAGCTGGCGACTCATTTTAGAGAACTAAGGAAGGATGCAAGCCTGTGTCGAGCCTGAGCCCTTGGCTGGGATTGAACTCACAACCTTATGGTTTGGGAGTGAGTGGCTGCAGGACAGGCATTGAACCACTGCGCCACCAAGGCTCCTTTGGTAGCATAAGCATTTGCAAACTGAGAACACACTGTGCCGCCATGGCTCTAATGGTAGGAGATTCTTCAGGGTGTACTCCAAAATAATAATAATAATAATAATAATAATAATAACTTTTCCAACTTTTCCTGTTTTTTGTTGTTGTTTTTCTGCATGGGTTTGGAAGAAGTGATGCATTTGGCCTGAAATGGCTTACCAGTTGAAAAGGAAAGAGTTTCCCAATTTTGCACTGTGTAAGAAAGTCTTTTTTCCAACCAACATGCAGACCGGCCTTAAATTTAGTGGAGAAACCACGGTGGAAGTGAGTCACCGCCTCCGCTTATTGAGAAAGCAGGCGAGACGCGTTCGAAGAAAGAGAGAGTGCCATGCCTGCGAACTCATCTTAGGCCACAGGCATAAATTCCCATAAGAAAAGATATTCTGTATTTGCGTAGCAGCCATGGGAGGAAAGATACGTGGGGTGGGGGTGGCGGTGTGTTAAACACTTAACGTTTTAAGAAAAGAGCCTCAATTTAGCTTTCACAAAAGGAAGCACAATTCAAAACACTGGTTTTGATTTTATATATATATATATATCTGTAAATTGATTCTTCTTAAGGGCCAAGGGTGCTGTTCTTGTGACGAAAGCAAACCTCAGGCGCATCGTGGCATCTTTGGGAGGAAGGAAGAAAAGGAAACCACCCCCAGATTTCTCAGAGAAGGCTTCTCAAAATAGGAGCCCAAGAAGAGCTCAAGAAAGGAGTCATCGTGATGGAAATACGTAAATACATACAGTGGACTCTCCACATTTGCTGGAGTTAGGGGCACAGGACCCCCGTAAGAGTGGGGAAACTGCAAATCAAAAACCACGATTTCTTTTACTCCTCTCTAGGAATCTCTAGGTCCTCCAGGGTAATTCTGTGGTCGATATCTGCCAGACGTTGACCATGAAATGCACTGGAGCACCTACAGAAGAACACCTAGAGAAGCGTTCTAGGAATCTCTAGGTCTTCCAGCACAACTTTTGGTAGACATTGACCATAGAGAGAACATACTAATCACATCCGTGAATAATCAAATCTGCAAAAGTCAAAGCCGCAAAGGTGGAGGGCCAGCTCTACATACATACATACATACATACATACATATTATATATATATGTCCATCTATCTGCAAAAACAGCAAAAGGAAATCACATTTTTTTTAAAAAAAATCAGAATTTTGCAAAATGCTAAGCAGTCTTGTCCTTTGCTTACAAACAGGAGATGAGGCCAGAGTGACTGGACAGCCTCCTTTTCCATGACATGGCCGACATCTCAGTCTTCTGTCCAGGAGGAATTCCAAAACGTCCTCCATTTTGAGCATGACGAAAAATGAATATACATTTATAGGAGTGTTTTCAGCTTTTATTTGGTCACATCCTACATTTCTTCTACATTTTGCGGTGCCTTGTCCTCCTTCGTGGTTAGGACATCGGGTCACCCTGGGACATCCAGACCCAAACAACTAAGGGATTGCCATTATCTCCAAAGAGCACCAAGATGGTGCTGTAATCCCACTATAGACAGAGTTGCTACCTGAACAGAGAGCTAATCTATGTTACCAGTAATTCTTGAATAACCAGGAATGAGATCTGGAAAGCCAATTGATTCCAAGTCCTAGACATGTTCCATCCATAATCTACCAGCTCCTGCCAGACTCCATCCCAACCTTTTTGGCTCTGCCTCTTATCGGACACATTATTTCAGGTTCTGCCTTGTCTTTTAAGCACTGCCTTTTCTCGTTCCATAAATCAGAAAGTCAGCAGTCCGATCTATAACTATGTCTCCCCCCATCTCCATCCTTCCAAACTATCACGTTTCTGCTTTCTTCCCCGAAAGCAACGATTTGGGTTGTTCATTCTCATACAACAGGAGAAGAGGAGTGGGATTTCCATTGTGTGTTAAATCTCCGTGGAGATCTTCTTTAGATCTGCGCTAAACTCTGCTCCTTCCCATCAGCAAGATCCAATGCAAATTTGCACAGTCTGTTGAGCGCTGAGTAAACAGCAAAAAGTGACCTGTACATGTGAAAGAGCCAACCTGGATGTACACACACCTCAAAGACACTGTCCCTACCACCCCAAGACACAAGTGAGGTGGCTCAATGTTCAACCAAGGGTCACCAAGAGGTGCGATATCAAGGAAGGCATTTGGCAGCGAGCAACCATGTTTCAATCTGTCATAGGTGAGGCCTACGGTTCTGCCATTTTGCCGCCATGTTCTTCTTCTGGGAATTGGCAGCTGTCGGTGTCTTCCTGCAGAAGGTGGGATTCCAAGGGATTCGGCAGCTCAGGAGATTCAGGTTCTGTAGGAAGAAAGGCAGAAACAGTAAGAATAGGGTGATCTACTTATAGAACCATAGAATCATAGAGCTGGAAGAGACCCCCAAGGGCCATCCAGTCCAACTCTCTGCCATGCAGGAACACCCCATAAAAGCACGCCTGACAGATGGCCATCCAGCCTCTGTTTAAAGAGCTCCAAAGAAGGAGACTCTACCCTCCAAGGGAGCGTCTTCCACTGCCAAACGTTTCTTACTGTCAAGAAGTTCCTCCTAATGTTTAGGTGGAATCTCTTTTCCTGTAGCTTGCATCCATTGTTCTGGGTCCTATTCTCTGGAGCAGCAGAAAACAAGCTTGTTCCCTCCTCGATATGACATTCCTTCAAATATTTAAACAAGGCTATCATATCCCCTCTTAACCGTCTCTTCTCTAAGCTAAACATACCTAGTCCCCTAAGTCGTTCCTCATAGGGCTTTAAGGTTTCCAGACCCTTCACCATTTTGGTCGCCCTCCTCTGGACACGCTCCAGTTTTTCAACCTCCTTTTTGAATTGAGGTGCCCAGAACTGGACACAGAATTATTTCAGGTGAGGCCTTACCAAAGCAGAAGCTTGTTTTCTACTGCTCCAGAGAATAGGACCCAGAACAACAGATGCAAGCTACAGAAAAAAGGATTCCAGCTAAACATTAGGAGGGACTTCCTGACAGTGAGAACTGTTTGACAGTGGAACAGACTCCCTCAGAAAATGATGGCGTCTCCTTCTCCTTCTTTGGAGGTTTTTAAACAGAGGCTGGATGGTCATCTGACAGGGATGCTTTGATTGCGAGTTCCTGCATGGCAGAATGGGTTTGGACTGGATGGCCCTTGGGGGGATCTTCCAATTCTAACACAAGTTAGAATTCCATAAAACTTTGTTCAATGCTAATCTATGAACAGAGTGGCACCATTGCATCCCTTGATCTAATACTCATAAGTTTTCTTATGCTCAGCGAAAACATGTCAAGACACTCCATTCTTTCCCCCCCAAACCCTGCTTTCAGTCTGAATTTTCAAACAGCTGTCCAAAGTGCTGAACCCTTTCCCCTGCCAAGCTTCAGCACTTTGGATAGCTCCTTCAAAAGTCAGTCGAGAACCTGGAGCAAATTTGCTGCTCCCCTTGTTATGGATCGCACCAGCTGCCTTTTTCTACATTCTCCCTTCTTGTCTCCATCCAGTAGGTTTCTGGGAGAGGAAGAGAATGTTTTCCGTCAGAAACCTGAGCGAGACATTCACAGAGGGCTTATGAAATTAATCCCAGAGACTACAGGTTGCCCATTCTGGAGATCTAGAACTCAAAGCATATCATACAGAACTGGCGTGTTGATCAAGGCCAGTCCTCCCATTAGGCACAGTGAGGCAACTGCCTCTGCAACAGACATTGGAGGCAGGAGAAGCAACATCCAGCCATTCCACTTCTGTTCCCTCCCCTGCCAGGCTTTCCTTTGTTTGGGGCCTAAATGGAGATAGAGTAGACCCACTAAATCAATGGGTACTTGGTAAATTAGCATTGGTCCTTGGTACCAACTTGGTACAGAGCCAGTCTGGCGTAGTGGTTTGAGTGTTGGACCACGACTCTAGAGACCAGGGTTCAATTCCCCGTTCGGCCACGAAACTCACTGGGTGACCCTGGGCAAGTGACATACTCTCAGCCTCCGGGGAAGGCAATGGCAAACCTCCGCTGAACAGATCTTGCCAAGAAAACCCCATGATAGGTTCCCCTTGGGGTTGCCGTCCGTTGGAAATGACTTGAAGGCACGCAACAACATCTGTTAGCATATGTGATTTTTCATAAAATTTTGGACACGTAGAGTTCCCTCTATGACCCCAGACTGACCTCTGAGGGATGTCAACCATAATCCCCTAGATGGCAGGTCATGTAGGCACTGAGAGATCTGCCCAGGACAACTGGAAAATTCCCTACCAGACAGGTTTGGGAGTTGCCAAAAGGGAAAAACCATTACACTGGAAAAGACACATAACAGTGTTTATTTCCCTTGAGTCTCACACTTAATGGGGCAGTGGTCAGATTTGACTGCACCCTTTTCTCTAGCCTCCCTTCCTTGATAGTCTCGAAACCAAATACATTGTTTAGGCTATTCTCACACTTAGGTTTAACAAAGCTAAGACTATCAACGCCTTTGTCCTGGCTTCAGCCAAGCCATTTAGTCAATAGCCAGAAGGCAGAAATTCCCTATAAGAACCCTTGGATTTCTAAACTCCATGTGCTATCTTGAGAGTGCATGCTGACTCCATGTCGGTCTGTACTCTGATCATATTTCCCTCAGCCATCCTCCCCGCCCAATTTTGGCGGCCATGCATCATCATCAACAACAAAACAACAACAACAACAACATCCACAGTGGATCCTGGAAAAGCCTTCGGAAGTGAGTAGCTCCCTCAGTCTGGCCCATCTCAAGCTACCCCCACTTTCACTCCTTTATTCCTAAGTGTGTGTGTGTGTGTGTGTGTGTGTGCCATATTTGTGTGTGTGGTTTTCCCTTGTCAATAATAAATACTTAGCCTTTAATTGGAGAAGCCTGCCCCAGCATCATCCATTGCAGGATTCCTTAGTCCTCTGGTATACATAAGGCTCCCCAGTCCCATGGGGCTTTGTTAGGACCCCAATCTTGCATATTTGAGCTAATTATAAATTCCCCTAATTAGATCCTTCCTAACACAATAAACCAACTTGGTAAGTTTAGGTTAAACAGTGCTAGTTCCAGCTAGAACCGACCTATTTAAAAAACTGAATTTATGTAAGAAATGCCCATTTCACTCTAGCTGGGATCAATAAATGGATTTATGTCTTAAAATAGGGCTTCTCTGGTTATCTGATGAGGCAACTAGCAACTATTTTTCTCCAGTGTGCCACAGATGGGCACTAAATTTGTTCCTATTGGATACAAATCTTTCTGTCTTTCCTGGAAATTTGCCAGGGAACAGCAGCTGGTGGCTCAACTACTGGCAATGGTCCAGGGACCACCATTTTGAATAGCACTACACCTTCTAAGCTAGCTGCTCCTTTAAAGTGGGACAGGGAATTGAGAAATCATTGCCACTGTTGAAGTAAGATTGAATTGCCAGGCCAGTGGGTCACTGGACAGTGGGCCCTTCATATTCATTGAGGCTAGGAGGACAGGTCCCCCGTGAGAGTGGAAATACCACAAATACAAGAAACGCTAATTTTTTAACCTGAGAGAACACCACTCAAGGAATTTCTAGGTCCTCCAGTGCAGGTGTGTGGTCAACACCTACCAGAAGGTGACCATGAAATTGTGCTAGAGCAGGGGTAGGCAACCTTTCCCCTTTAAGGGCCGAGGGACTTCAGCTCCCAGAAGCCTCAACCATATTGGCCAATAGTCCCATGTTGGCCAATAGCTCCTGGGATTCTGGGAGCTGAAGACCCTCGGCCCTTAAAGGGGAAAGGTTGCCTACCCCTGTGCTAGAGGAACTACAAATGCCTAGAGAAGTGTCTTCTCTAGGAATCTCTAGGTCCTACAGCATGGGTTTTTGATCAACATCTGCCAGAAGGTGACCATGGAATTGTGTTGGAGGACCTACAAATATCTAGAGAAGTGTTCTCTCTAGGAATTTCTAGGTCCTCCAGCACAAGTTTGTGATCAACATCTGCCAGAAGGTGACTGTAGAATTGTGTTGGAGGACCTACAAATGCCTAGAGAAGTGTCCTCTCTAGGAATCTCTAGGTCCTCCAGTGCAACATCTGGAAGACATTGACCAGACAGTCATGCTTGAGGTCCTAGAGCAGGGGTAAGCAACCTTTCCCCTTTAAGGGCCGAGGGACTTCAGCTCCCAGAAGCCACAGCCATGTTGGCCAATAGTCCCATGTTGGCCAATAGCTCCTGGGATTCTGGGAGCTGAAGTCCCTCGGCCCTTAAAGGGGAAAGGTTGCCTACCCCTGTCCTAGAGGTTCCTAGAGAGAACATATTAATCAAAACGATGAATAATCAAAACCGCTCAAGTCAAAGCTGGGGCGGTGGAGGGCTGATTGTACATGGTACCATCTTTTTCTCGTCCTCAAGGAAGGAAAGATGAGAACCACAGCTAGGGATATAGGGGTATACTGACCTTTCACCAGAGGGAACGTCTCCTTCTTCTGCGTACATGTGCAAACAATTAAGAGGAAAGTCATCAAAAGAAGAACAAAGACACCCGCTGCTGCCAGAACGGTGAAGATGGATGTGACTGTGAAATCTAAGGAAATAATACAGAGAGATGACTTCAAACCAGTTGTTGGGATGACGGGAGCAATCTGGACCAGAGGAAACAATTCCACATCGACATTTGATAATCAATGTCCTGATATAATCCATTGGATGTAGATGACAAGCAACGGGGAGAAATCAAATATGCCTAGAAGGGATGATTGGCACGGCAATCGCTGGACGGCTCAGCAACCTTTAATAAAGATTTCTTTACAAAAATCAGCATTTCCAAAGATTTTCCGACACAAGAGGATCCATACCGAAGGATAATAACTGGAGACCTTTTTAAGAGATGCTCAGATCAAATTAAGACGTAATGTCAGGGAAGATTAAACACTACACCGTCGTGTTAAATTCTAATTCCTCTTTGCTTCTGGGCCCCCAAATGGAATATGATGCTTGTTTTCACATGATGGGGAGCTTTCTGCATGTGCGGCAAACGTTGTCTGAAAATCACACAAAAACTATTTTTTAAAAGGCAAGGTTGGATAGCTTTTATGGATGGGGGAGATTCAGGAGCCCCATATGTAGGGGTCAGGGGCCACTAAGGCCAACTCTGCACTAAAATATATTAATAATAATAATCATCATCATCATCATCAAGGGGAGAGGCCACTAAGAAATTATTATTATTATTATTATTATTATTATTATTATTATTATTTCTTACTGGCCTCTCCCTTTATTTTTTAAGGGTATTTCAGCCTCCCATATAATTTTCTGGCCCACTTTCTCCCCAAAAAATGAGATGTGTGACCCATGAAGGAGGGAATTATGGGGCAGGACTGGCCAAACCTTTCTTCCATCATGAAATCAGAGGTTCCCAGAACGTTTTACTAAGGTCCAAGCTGCACTGCAGAAATCATGCAATCTCATACATGGCTCAGCGCTCTGGAATCATTGAGCCATGGCTGTTAAAGCAGCGTGATTTATAGTTTGTTGGGGCACCAGAGCTCTCTGGCAGAGAAGGCCAAATAGCTCACAAAACTACAGATCCTAAAATCTCCCATAGCATTCAACCAGGGCAGTTAAAGTAGTGCCAAGCTCCATTATTGCTGCTGCAGATTAGACCTAAGAGGCGTTGCAAGCATGGCTGGGACAGGCTTTGGAAAATTAAATGGCCATGTTGGTGGCATAGGAATGATGCCAACCTGGGAAGAGTCTGCATAGGAATGATGCCAACCTGGGCAGAGATATCCCACTGAGACCGAGGACTAATGATGTGCCTTTCTATCTTGTCCCTTGCTTCACAGGCATCTGGCTGGCCACTATAGAAAAGAGGATGCTGGAATAGATGGACCATTTTACATCCAACAGGATTATCCTTATGCTGAATAGTCAGAATTGGAATTAATCAGGCTCCTTCTCGGAGCCAGCGTGGTGTAATGCTTTGAGCTATGACTCTGGAGACTGGGGTTCAAATCCCTGCTCAGCTATGGAAACCCACTGGGTGACCTTGGGCAAGTCACACACTCTCAGCCCCAGTAAACCCTGCGATTAGTTCACCTTCCCAAACTTTGGTCCTCCAGATGTTTGGACTTCCACTCCCAGAAGCCCCAGCCAGCTTAGCCAGTCAGGACGTATGGGAGCTGAAGTGCAAAACATCTGGAGGATCGAACATCTGGAGGATCGAAGAACCCCTGCCTTAGGGGAAACCATATAAGCCAGAGACAACGTGAAGGCACACAACAGTAGACCAATGCAAAACAACATGAAAACACTGTTGAACCCATTTATTGTTGTTGGGTGCCTTCAAGTCGTTTCCAACTTATGACAAATCTATCAGGGGGGTTTCTGGGTCTGAGATAGTGGTCGATAAAATAACATAGAGCCGTGTTCCTTCACACCCCCAACTCTCCCCATTTGGCAGGAACACTTCTGATTCATCCTCTGCTATCCCGCTTTTTCAGCTATTTTTTAAAATGTCCTAGTTCCTCTCTCCTCCTCCCGCTTTCCCCCTTAGTCCTCCCTCTATTTCAGCAGCTGCAAACTGAGTTCAAAGTGCAAAAGTGCTTTATACTCAGTTAACTCTGGATGGGGGGGGAGAGGTGGCAGAGACTTGCCCTTCCCAGTCGGATCGGGCAAAAGCAAACCGCTGCAGCCTCTCCTAGCTTTTCTGTTCTTCCTCATTACTAACATTTGCCATCTTGACCCCAGTCTGATGTTGTTTGGCCACCCCTCTCCAAGGTCCCAAACTCTGCAATGTTGCATGCTTTCTGCAGGAGGCTTTTGTAATTATGAAATTATTATTATTATTTTTGAAGTTTAATGTTTTCCTGTCCCCCTCTGCAAAACCATTTTTAGGGTCTAGCAGCCATCGTTCCTCATCTCCAACCAAGGTGAAGACTCCCTGACCCCCAAAATTGCCAAGATGCCCTTTTCTCATTTTCATCACCTGCAAATGGGGTGCCAACAATCTGGGGAAGGATCCAGTCTCGGGATCCGATGCCGTCTCTTCTGGGCCAAATTGACCACACGATTCCCTGCTCCCCATCCTAGGAATACCAGATACCATTTCCAACGTATAAATAGATATAGAAATGAAACATTACCACATTGCACAACTGCACTCGTGGGTACTGGGCCACATTGCACATCATGGGTTCTGTTCCCTGCTTTCTGAATTTGGAGTCCTTTCTTCTTGCAGCTAGGAAGGAAGGAAGGAAGGAAGGAAGGAGAGAGAGAGAAAGAGAGAATTAGAAGACTGTAATAAAGTTTGCCTGTAGCTTTGCATGCAGAAAGTCCTAGGTTTCGTCCCTGACATCTCTAGACAAGGGCTGGTGAAATAAATCCAGTCTGTAAACCTTGAAGAGTGCGGACAATAGCTAGATGAATCAACGGTTTCAGCTCAGTTTATGGTAACCTCCTATCTTCCTGCTGAAATCTTTCCTTTATTCAAGACCGTGAGGACTAGAATCTTATGATATATATATATATATATATATATATATATATATATATATATGACTCTAGTCCTCATGTTTCTGAATAAAGGAAAGATTTCAGCAGGAAGATAGGAGGATCTTCTGTTAAGCACCTTTTCCCGATCCTGGTAATGGGAACATTAAATCTGAGAAGGAAGGGAGATGCCTGGGGATGAGGCAAGTGACTCCTTGAATTGGGGCTCTGTTGGCATAGTGGTTTGTATGTTGGACTATGAGTCTGGAGCCCAGGGTTTGATTCCCAGCTCAGCCATGAAACCCAATGGGTGACCTTGGGCAAGTCACATTCTCTCAGCCTCAGGGGGAGGCAATGGGCAACCTCCTCGGAACAAATCTTGCCAAGAAAATCCCACGATGGGTTCACCTTTAGGGTCGCCCTAAGTCAGAAATGTCTTGAAGGCACACAACAAACTGCTCAGCGTAGCTTATATAGGAACGCAGGGCATTGAGGAGCCAGGCATCGATCAAGCCAACACTGCCTGGCTTCAATAGGACTGGATGCTCATAGAAAATGAACCAGACCTTTCAAACGGTAGGAAAGAACTATCTTCCTGTGAATCAGTTTTATACATTGTCAGTTCCTGCATGGCAGAATGGGGTTGGACTGGATGGCCCTTGGGGTCTCTTCCGACTCTACGATTCTATGATTCTATGATACTATGATATCTGCCTTTCTTCAATGGGGTGTGTAGGCAATTTGACATAAAAGAAGGGAGACTTACTCTTGCCAAGGGATGCAACAGCCACTCTTGGTATCAGAGAAGGTGCCACTTGGACACGGTGTGCAGGAATACCTGAAGTCAATAGTGCCTAGAAGAAGAAAGCAAGGAGCAATCTGCCGAGCTGGAAAAGCTATTTTTTAAAACTCAGTTACAGTTATAGATCCTGTCTCCTGGGATTTCATTACTTATTTTTATGTCACATAGAAAATGGAGTGACCTGGTTTTCTGCTGCTCCAGAGAGCAGAATGAGGATCAATGGATTCCAATTGCAAGAAAATTAGGGTTTTGTGGGGAGTTTTCGGGCTGCAAGGCCGTGTTCTAGAAGAATGTGTTCCTGACATTTTGCCTGCATCTGTGGCTGGCATCTTCAGAGAATGCTGGCATGAAGGTGTGTGGGGTATATTTCTTGCTTGTGAAGTCGAAGGCTTTCACAGCTGGCATCTATTGGGTTTTGTGGGTTTTTCAGGCTGTGAGGCTGTGTTGTAGAAGACTGTATTCCTGATGTTTCGTCTGCATCTGTGGCTGGCATCTTCAGAGAATGCTGGCATGGAGGTGTGTGGGGTATATATACTGTGTGACCCTTGGTTGAAAGGATTAGCATGTAAATCTGTGTAGATCTCAACCAAGGGTCAGACAGTATATATACCCCACACACCTCCATGCCAGCATTCTCTGAAGATGCCAGCCACAGATGCAGGCGAAACGTCCGGAATACATTCTTCTAGGACACAGCCTCACAGTCTGAAAAACCCACAAAACCCAATAGATGCCGACTGTGAAGGCCTTCGACTTCACATGCAAGAAAATTAGATTCCAGCCAAACTACCTTACTGTAAAGAGTTTGTGCAGTGATTGGAGTGCTGGACTATGACTCTGGAGACTAGGGTTCAAATCCCCGCTCAGCCATGGAAACCCACTTGGTGACCTTGGGCAAGTCACGCTCTCTCAGCCTCCGAGGAAGGCAATGGGAAACCCACCATGGAACAAATCTTGCCAAGGATATCCCATGCTATGTTTGCCTTAGGATCACCACAAGTCAAAAACGACTTGAAGGCACGCAGCGATAACTTGACTGTGAAAACTATTCAGTGGTGGAATGCGCTGCCTTCAAGGATAGTAGGATCTCCTTCTTTGTTATAGATCTTTAAATAGAAGTTGGATGGCTTTAGTTTAGGAGCATTTTTGTTCTGCAAGGCCGAGGGTTGAACTACGTGGCTCTTGAGGTTCCCTTCCAGTTCTAAGAATCTTTAATCTAAAGATCTTTAACAAAGAAGGAGATCCTACTTGAGGTTCCCTTCCAGTTCTAAGAATCTATAGTTCTATAAAAAGCAGCTCTTTGCTTTTTCCATTTCCCAAATGCAACAAATGCTGTGACTTTTAGCAGAGCTTGGGAAAAGCTGCATATTGCTTTGTTTTGTATCTGCTTCAGTTTTTAGAGGCCTTTTTCCACTTGGGGGGAAAAGGCAGGATGAGTATGGGGATAATCAAAGTCCAAGGTTGCATCTACACTGCCGAAATAATCTGGTTTGACACTGCTTTAACTGCCACAGCTCCATGCTATGGAATCCTGGGATCTGTAGATTTGTGGAGTGAAACTCTGGTGCCACAACCAACTACCCTTCCCAGAATGACCTAGCATGAAGCCATTGCAGTTAAAGTGGTGTCAAACTGGATTATCTCTGCAGTGCGGATGCAGCCCCAGACTTAAAAGAACTGACTTACCTGAACAATAGAGTTCCTCCCCTTCCTGGCATTTAGCAAGTGGACGGCATTTGTGGCACCGGTTGTCCGCACAGCATTCCTCTGAACCGCATATGCCGCATGATTTTGGATGTGCTCCTGTCAAGGAGGGAAAGGCAGATCAAATGAAATGAATGAGGATGAGACAAATGATGGCTGCTATATAATGATGATGATGCCTCTTGGATGGCACCACTGGCACTACACTTTTTATCAGAGCTTGGAAAAGTCAGATTCAGAGACTACTACTTTCACAGCAGGCTGTTGGAAATTTGGCTGGAAAATGGAACGGCTGTGGGGTGAAACCACCTCCTTTCCCTTCATTTTTGGAGCAGCAGGCTGTGCTATTTCAGAAGGCACCTAAAATCACTAGAAACGGTTATTCTCATCCCACGTCCATGCCACTTGGAATGTGACATTTTGGAGAAAGGAAAGCGTATGCCTTCCAGCTGTCCTGATTTGGCAGGCACAGTCCTGTTTACTCCTCTCTTCCTCCTTTGTCCTCAGCTTGCGTTTAATGCTGCAAGCTGAATTGAAATTGCAAAAGTACCTAGCTGAATCTCAATGAACTCAGCAGAGTGTGATCAGGAAGGCAAAAGTTTTTAATGAAGAACACACATGCTAGGAAAGGCTGCAGCAATTTGCTTTTGCCTGGGTCTACTGGGAGGTACCAGATTCTTTTTTTGGGGGGGGAAAGTATATGAATTTCTTAATACAACATATTATCTTGTGTTGTTGTTGTTGCTGTGTGCCTTCAAGTCATTTCTGACTTATGGCGACCCTAAGGCAAACCTATCGTTGGGTTTTCTTGGCAAGTTTCTTCAGAGGAGGTTTGCCATGGCCATCATTTGAGGCTGAGAGAGTGTGACTTGCCCAAAGTCACCCAGTGGGCTTTGTGGCTGAGCTGGGAATCGAACCCTGGTCTCCAGAGTCATAGTCCAACATTCAAACCAATATGCCACACTAGCTCTCTATTACCTTATATACCAACCAGTTATTCACATCCTATCTCAAAACTCTGCTCAAGTATTAACTAATCCATCATATATATTCATAGGAATATTCATATATTCATAGTATTTCCTTTCTATATTGCTCCCTTCCTTTTACCCACCTTGGGAACAGTATTTCCTTATTAATTTCCTTTTTCTCTCATATGGAAGATCCTTTTAACTGTTTCCTTTGCACTCCCATACCCCCTTCCTCGCATCAAGAAACTCAATCATTAGTCCAAGTACTAAGCCAAATCTCTTCTTTCAATTGACCAAAATGAACCTTCCTTTTTTCCCATTGTAAAGTCAAATATCATGTACACTATGATATGTTTTGGGAAGTGCAAGATTCTGGCCTCTCCTCTTCCCTTGGTTGAATTAACTGGGTGCAAACTACCCTTCCAATTTGAATTCATTTTGCAGCAAATGAAGTATGCTAAGGACAAAGGGGGGAAAGTGGGAGGAGGAGAGAGAAACCAGGACATTTTAAAAGCAGCTGAAAAAGTGGGATGACAGAGGAGTAATTGGGACTGTCCCTGCAGAATCGGGACAGTTGGAGCATATGAGATGGATGGCAATAAAATATGTTAGACAGGAATGATAGGTCCGTATGTTGGATAGAATCATAGAATCATAGAATCATAGAGTTGGAAGAGACCCCGAGGGTCATCCAGTCCAACCCCCCTGCCATGCAGGAACTCTCAATCAAACCATCCCTGACAGATGGCCATCCAGCCTCTGCTTAAAGACCTCCAAGGAAGGAGACTCCACAACTTGTAATGTAATAATTCTTTGTCTTGTTTCTAGCATAATTCCAGATTTCCATACCAATCACTCCATCATCACAATCAGTTGCCCACTTTATCATAGTATCCTTAGTAGGTTATATAATTTTGATGTTCTTTACTTTAGTTCCATTAATACTTTATCAATTTCTAAGTCACTTCCCCCAAATTCTTCATTCTTTAAATCAATTTTGAATCTCTCGTTAAGTTGTAAGTAAGGGAACCAATGCATTCCCGGATCCATTGCTTTTAATTCCTCTATTGTCTTCCTTTCATATTTATTTTGTAGTGTTTTCTTTAATATATCTTTGTATGTTAACCATTTTTTTAAAATTTCTCTCCACTTCCCAAAAAAAGGCTTTTTGAGGTGATATCCACATAGGTAAACTTCCCTCTTAAATTTCTCCCATATTTTAAGCAATGCTTTTTTTAATTATATAGTGGCCAAATTCCTTATGAACGGATGCTTTGTCATACCATAAATATGCATGCCGCCCAAATCGATTATTGAACCCCTCCAGGTTCAATAATTTGGGGTTATTTAATGTAATCTATTCAGTGGTCCAGTTTAACAAAAACAATCCCACATTCGAGGAATTGCTCCCCATCCTGACCCTGAAACCATTTTCCCCAAGAATTCGATAACCCAAAAAAAAAGGGGGGGGGGGCAATGATACAACGCATCTCTCTCTAGAAGTCCGAAACAATGATTCCCAATTTTAAAAAACAGTTATGCCATCTTTGGCTCAAAGGATCCTGAAAATACTCTAATAGATTGCAGCAACGTTTCTGAATTTCTAAATCTCCTTAAAATCTAGGCAGGAGGTAGGCATCCTGGGCCTATTCAGACCGGACTGTAGCGCCCATTATCCCCAACTAGCATGGTTCATAGGGATCATGAGAGTTGTACTCCCCGACATTATGCTTTTGCTAGCAACTATAGGCAGCCCCAAGATGTGTGTGCATTTAACTGGACCGCATACTATGTTGTTTGTCGTGGTGCATCCTCGAGTCATTTCTGAGTTTATGGTGACCCATATGCAAACCTATATCTTGGCAGGATTTCCAAAATTTGCCTAGAGAGCCATGCCCTTCCTCCAAGGCTGAGAGAGTGTCACCAAGGTCACCCAGTAGGCTTCCATCACTGAGTGGGATTTGAACTCTGGACTCTGGAGACGTACTCCAGGATTCAAACCACTACACCTTGATGGCTCAGGTTTCCTCAAATTTCTGCTGCACAAGCAAAAGGCTGCAGGTAGCAGAGGAAAGCTGCCTAAAACATTGGATCTCACCTGTGCAAAATTAAAATGCTGTACCGGGCCGTCCCACAACTTACCGGAAGGACTCACAACACAACAGACAGCCTGAGACTCATCTTGGGCAGTGGCTCCCAACTCCAAACACAGCCAAAGTGCTGCGAAATAAAGCAAGCAGGAGTCCGGTCTTGGATGCGAATTCCTCGCCATCACTTTGTTGGCTTCTCTATCTTTGGTTTTGAACCTGTGTATCTGCCTTTCCTCTCCTTCCTCTTTCTCCCTCTCGGCTGGTTTTTTCTCCACCACCTTCGACCGCTCTGCCTCGCCTCTTTCGCCCCATTTTGTACGGTGGGGGGCCTGTAGGTTCGGGTGGCAGGCCACGTGGCGCCACTTCCTGCGTGACGCACCGGAGGCATCGCTGAAATAGCTTTCTTTGATTAGCAAAAGAGGAAAGTACACAGAGGCAAATGAGACCAATGAGGAAGTTGAGGTTCCATTCAGCAAACGTAGATGAGTGCGCTGAGAGCTTTTCATAGAATCGTAGAATCCTAGAGCTGGAGGAGATGCCCAAGGGCCATCCAGTCCAACCCCATTCTGCCATGCAGGAACTCTCCATCAAAGCATCCCTGACAGATGGCCATCCAGCCTCTGTTTAAAGACCTCCAAAGAAGGAGACTCCAAGGCAGCATATTCCACGGTTGAACAACTCTTACCATTAGGACGTTCTTCCTAATGTTGGGGTGGAATAGCTTTTCCTGTATCTTCCATCCATTGCTCTGGTTCCTATTCTCTGGAGCAGCAGAAAACAAGCTTGCTCCCTCTTCAATATGACATCCATTCAAATATTTAAACACAGCTATCATATCCCCTCTTAACTGTCTCTGCTCCAGGGTAAGCATCCCCAGCTCCCTAAGTCGTTCCTCATAGGGCTTGGTTTCCAGACCCTTCACCATTTTAGTTGCCCTCCTTTGGACACGCTCCAGTTTCTCCACCTCCTTTTTGAATTGTGGAGCCCAGAACTGGACACAGGATTATTCCAGGTGAGGCCTGACCAAAGCAGAATAGAGTGGCACTATTACTTCTCTTGATCTAGATACTATACTTCTATTGATGCAGCCTAGAATCGCATTGGCCTTTTTAGCTGCCGCATCACACTGTTGACTCATGTTCAACTTGTGGTCTACTAGGACTCCTAGATCCCCTTCACACGTAGTTGTGGTAAAGGTGTCAGCTCATGGGTCATGGCATTCAGCAGTTTCTCAGCCTTGCACAGTCGAACACCAGTGGTCCTCCAAGAGATCTGCTAGGCAAAAGGCAAAAGGCAATGGCTAAAGGTGTCGACCGGGGAAGTCCAAAGATGAGTGCAGGGAGACCTGCTTCAGTGATTCTGTCACCCTGTGGAAATTCCCACAGTTCTGCGACTAACTTTTCATGAGATTGTTATTGCAAAGTTTGCTTTGTCTTATCTGGGCAACTCTGCAGAGATCTTCCAGGAGTGATATTGCAAAGTATAAATGCTTTAATAAACAAAAACACACACACAAAAAAAAATCTGCATCCATTTAGAGAATCAACTTTCCCTCTGTAACATGCAGAGAGGTTTGAGTGTTGGATTACGACTCTGGAGATCAGGGTTCGAATCACAGCATGGCCACGTAAGCCCACTGGGTGACCTTGGGCAAGTCATACCCTCTCAGCCTCAGAGAATGGCAATAGCAAACCCACTCTGAAGGAATTTGCTGAGAAAGGGCCATCCAGTCCAACCCCATTCTGCCATGCAGGAACTCCCAATCAAAGCATCCCCCACAAATGGCCATCCAGCCTCTGTTTAAAGACCTCCAAAGAAGGAGACTCCACCAAAATCTCCGAGGGAGTGTCTTCCACTGTCGAATATCTCTTATGGTCATGAAGTTCTTCTAATGTTGAGGTGGAATCTCTTTCCCTGTGATTTGAATCCATTGCTCCATGTCTTAGTCTCTGGAGCAGCAGAAAACAAGTTTGCTCTATCTTCACTATGACATCCCTTCAAATATTTAAATAAATCTCTTTGCTCACAGGTTAAAAACAAAACCCACTACAGCTGAGCCAATGTACTTTTACAAAGCATTGTTCTAATATCCCACATAGGCAGAATTTTCATTCTTTAAAAATATATATATATTTGTATTAAACATATACATTTGCATACATAACATAGCATTAGTTTCTATAAACACACACTCACACATGCACAAACCAAGAGTCTCCCAACATAAAATACAGTTGGGATTTGTAGTCCGGCAAGGCAGCAAGAATTCCTAGTGAGAAGGCTCTGATGCTCAAAGGGAGTGCTCTAGAGAATTCAATGTGCCCCCACCAAACTACAAATCCCAGGATTCCATGGTAGTTAATGCGGAATGATAGCACTGTAATTGCGTAGTGTAAATGGGCTCTTGGGAATCTCGTAGTCCGGCGAGGCAGCAAGAATTCCTAGTGAGAAGGCTCTGATGGTCCGGTGAGTGACCTAGACTATTCTACAGTGCCCCCACCAAACTACAGATCCCAGGATTCCAAGGTAGTTAATGCAGAATGATAGCACTGTAATTGCGTAGTGTAAATGGGCTCTTGGAATTTCATAGTCTGGTGAGGCAGCAAGAATTGTATCTAATGGGACTTGAGCATCCACGGATTTGGGCATCTAGGACGGGTCCTGGACCCAAACACCAAGGGCCCGCCGTAGTAAGATTTTAAGCACCCAGTAAGCAAGTAGAATCATAGAATCCTAAAGTTGGAAGAGACCCCAAGGGCCATCCAGTCCAACCCCATTCTGCCATGCAGGAACTCCCAATCAAAGCATCCCCAACAGGTGGCCATCCAGCTTCTGCTTAAAGGTGTGTAAGTGATTGATTGATTAAGTGATTCTCTGTATTGATGACATAGCGCACCCAGAGTTTCTACAATGGTATTCCTTCCAGGTTCTGAGAACAACCGCCAACCTTCAAGCCTCCTTGGCGAAGCCGACACACATCAGTGACATTTTCTCGGACCAAAGTCCCCAAAGACTTGCGGCTCCTTTTGACATTTGGGCTGATGTGAATCTCATCTTTCCTGGCCATGAGTATCATATCTCCCCCGCACACATGCAGTTGTGTTTTTGACCGAGACGATGACGCGCTTCCCGCAGGGTTCGGGTTTTCTTCTCTGCCAGGAAATGATGAGGTCTCTAGAAAATATAAGAGATGACAAGCATTGCGAGGAGGATGGGGAGGCGACAAAACCTGTTGTGTGTTGTGTGGTTTGAAATTTTTTCCTCTCCTAGGAGATTGAATATTGTATCCCGTCCCCCGTCCCCCGTCCTTGAGAGCCAGCGTGATGCAGTGGTTTGAGCATTGGACCATGACTCAGAAGACCAGGATTCGAATCCCAGCGCAGCCATGTAAACCCACTGGGGCCCCATTCACACTACGGAAATAACAACAGCAACAACATTTTAAGCAGAGGCTGGATGGCCATCTGTCAGGGATGCTTTGATTGGGAGTTACTGCATGGCAGAATGGGGTTGAACTGGATGGCCCTTGGGGTCTCTTCCAACTCTAGGATTCTATGATTCTATGATTTATTATTACGGCACACGGCCAGCACAACACTGCGGAAATAAACCAGTGTGGAACTGGTTTATTTCCATGAAGTTTACACTTGCCCTGACAGCACTCAGTGCAACTTGCAAAATTTGGACCCCCAATTGCAAATCGCAAATCGCAAATCGCAAAAATTGCAAATTGCAAAAATTGTAAATTGCAAAAATTGCAAATTGCAAATTGCAAGTTGCAGCAAGTACAGTCTGGGCAAGTGTAAACCTCATGGAAATAAACCATGCTGGTTTATTTCTGTAGCATGAATGCCCACTTACTGCAACCAAAAAGCCCACATAAACCAGTGCATTTGGCACCAGACCCCTTAACAGTTCTTTTTTTTTCTTTTTTAAGAGCCATAATGATCCGCATTTTCAGTAGTGTGAGTACGCTACCGAATCAATTCAGATTGCATCGCATCAACCCCGGAATTGGAGGCGCCTCCATTTTAAATTGATACGGTGGCAAATGCGAACAGCGACGGGGTTAAAGTGGTATGGAGAGAATCGATCACTATACATGTAGCGAGAGCTCTGAACTGATTCTGCATTGGCGCAGAGATGTGCATCTCTTTGTTCCAAAAAATAGGCATGAATTACCCCTGGGTGACCTTGGGCAATGCACACCATCTCAGCCTCACAGGATGGCAATGGCAAGCTCCCTCTGAACAAATCTTGCCAAAAAGACACTGTGATAGGGTTACCTTAGGGTCATGCTCCTTGCCCACTCGGCCATGAAACCCGCAAGTGACCTTGGGCAAGTCACACACTCTCAGCCTCAGGGGAAGGCAATGGCAGACCTTCTCTGAACAAATCTTGCCAAGAAAACCCCAGGATAGCAATAGCAAGTACATTTCTATAGGACATAACATGACATGACACCAGCTCCTCACACCTTTAATCGGTGCAATGAATGATAAAATCATAGAATCCTAGAGTTGGAAGCGACCCCCAAGGGCCATCTAGTCCAACCCCATTCTGCCACGCAGGAACGTTTGCCATTTTGACCACAACCTGATGTTACTTGGCCACATGTTTTCCTCTGTGGTTTTCCTCTGTGAAATTCTGGAGGGTATCAAGTCCCAATGATCAGACTTCATAACCGAAATCTGCTGAAGCAACCACCTACATAGACCCCAATTTCAGAGCATTAAATCTGCTGACAAAAAGGAACGTTTCCTCGGATGCACTTGCCTTGGTAGCTGTAAAATAAGCTTTATTTATATACCTAGTTCCAGCCCATGATGGAAATTCCTCAAAGACTGAACCCTCAAGTTACTAGACTTTTTTGAGTAAGCTTTTTATTTGCATCCATATTTTATTCCCTATTTGCTATATTCTCCCTCAAATGGGGAATTTCCAGGGGGCTTATTGCATTGCAAATAAATAAAGCTACTTACCCCTGCCATGCATTTGGGAATTATCACATTAAAAATGCCACCGGGCGACTGCATCCCAGCTAAATCCCGGCTTCCAGGAGCGGTCAGCCGGCCGGTTTTTAAAAACAGGGGCTTCCGATTTGTGAAAAGTGGCTGGCGGAGCGCTGCTGGGAGCTCGGATTTAGCCGGGATGCAGTATCGGCATCATTTTTAATGTTATAATTCCTGAGTGCATCCCGAAATCGACTGCAATTCGGCAGGGGTCAGTAGCTTTATTTTGCAATGCAGTGAAATAGTCAAACAAACATGGATAGCAAAGAGAAATGGGAACCATACTTAACACATTAAATGACCGCCCAGAGCAATCTCTATTCACTTTCTCCATGCTATTCATCGTTTCATAGAGCTCACCATGGTGTCACCGTGTACTTGAAGGTGGATTTCCAGTTTTCTATGATCTCCTGAACCCTAGTCCAATGCTCAAACCACTATACCATACTGCCTCTCTAAGAGTAACTGAGGCCAAACTTCTCCTAAAGTCTTCATGGCAAACTTTATTCAGAGGAAGTTTGCCACTGGCCTTCTTCTAAAAGCTGGTTCAAGTGTTGGACTAGGACTCTGGAGACCAGGGTTCAAACCCACTGAGTGACCTTGGGTAAGTCACATTCTCTCAACCTCAGAGGAAGCCAAAGGCAGCAACCCCTCTCTGAACGAATCGTGCCAAGAAGACCCTGTGATAAAGTTGGCTTAGAGTCATGCCTCTTTTGCAAAGCCCCTTTTGCAAAACAGTCATGCCTTGTTCGTCCCATGATGCCACATTTTAATTATGTTTCATTTAGTTAATTTGATTCATCGAATGCCATTTATTATGCAGTGTTAGTTTCAATCGGAGGTAAGGGGATCGTGTTATTTTATAGCTGTACGGTTGTAGTTTTATGATTGTTACCCACTTCGATCCTTCGGGGAGAGACGGGCTATAAATAAATTTATTATTATTATTATTATTATTATTATTATTATTATATATGCACGAGCATCTTGCAAAAGGGCCATGAGTGGATAAGATACCTTGGAGAACAAAAAAGGTTTTGGAAACAGCAACTTGGATTTAATGTGCTTTACCATGTTAGGCTGCAATTGCAGAGCAAATAAGAAGCTGGATTAATGCTTTTTGCTGCCTGGTCTGCTGCCCTTTCTAAGCCTCTCCTGATCAAGATGAAATCTGACTTTTTGTGTTCTGTCTTCAAGCCACAGCTAATTACTCCCCATTATATTGCACTGGCTTACTTTCTAAATTTCCTTACATATATATATATATATATATATATATAATTTTATTCAATTAAATTGTAAAATACAAAAAACAGCTGCAACAAAGCATTTCCTTTTTCTTTACAATCTTCAAGTATATAAATTGTTATTAGTACTGAACTTCTTATGTTAATACATAATAATAATAATAATAATAATAATAATAATAAAATTTATTTATATCCTGCCCTTTGGAAACCCAATCAGGGCGGCTTACAACCATACATGGCTTTTAGGTCCGAGAAAGTAGAGAAATTAAATCCAACGTACTTTTAATCAATATTTAGTAACTTTATAGTCTTACATTCTTATGATAAATCAAAAGAAATGGTATTAACTTAGAGTTGTATAGTCCATCGATTATCACAGTAGTTCTTCAATTTCACCCAGTCCGTATTTGTTACCTCAATGTGTTTTCCTTCTATCATGTTTGTAAGTTTATCTAATTCTATATTATCCCAAAGATTTTAGGAGCCGATCTTCTATTGTTGGAACCTCTTTTTTTCCCCCCCAGTTCTGAGCAATGGTTATTAGATACTAAATTTCTCAATATATTCTTAATAGTTGATACTCTGTCACTTGATCTTTGACGCCTGTTTTATGCGCACTGAAAATAGGATTCAGATATCTGTGCTGTCCTCTTTTTTGCTGAATAAGGGCCTTTGCAGACTGCTAGAAATAGTGCAAACTGAGTCCACTTTTAGGGTTAGGGTTAGAGTTAGGGAATCATGGGAACTGTATTTTATTGTGGCACCAGAGCTCTCTGACAGAGAAGACTCAATAAGCCTTTGCAGACTGCCAGAAATAGTGCACATTAAATTGAGGCACTGCCCTGGCTCAGTGCTAGGGAGTCATGGGAATTGTATTTTTTTCTGGGACATTGAGCCTTCTCTGTCAGAGAGCTCTGGTGCCACAATAAATTACAGTTCCCATGATTCCCTAGCACTGAGCCAGGGCAGTGCCTCAATTTAATGTGCACTATTTCTGGCAGTCTGCAAAGGCCCAATGTCTTAGAAAACAACAACAATTCCCATGATTCCCTAGCACTAACCCTAACCCTAAAAGTGGACTCAATTTGCACTATTTCTGGCAGTCTGCAAAGGACCTATGATCATCAGAAAAAAAAGGGGGGGAAGGACGGCAGCTCACCATAACTAGAACTGAGACATTGGTTAAGGTTATGCTTCATATATTTTAAAAGTTCTTGACTATCTTTAGGTCTATCCGGAAACCGAGCGTCATGACTATACATTAGATAGAGACTCAGCTTGCAAAAAGTGGCATCGTAAGCATTGCTGTCATCTGGTCCAATGATAGCGATAAAGGCTGCGTCTGCCCAAATATACCACCATCGTCTTGTATCTGGTGATCTTTTGTCTCAATTACGAGAATCGAACCCTGATCTCCAAAGTCATAGGACGTTATCACACGGGGAGTTGTGGGGAGAAAGTGGAAATAAACGGGACGAGCGGAAGACTTTAATTTACGGGATTTGTCCCGTTCTGCCTCGTCTGATAACTAAATTTGAATTTAAAAGGGGGTTAATTCGAACGAAAACCTGATCTTTTCAAATCCTCAAAAATCCCGAAAATGAAAAGATCAGGTTTTCGTTCAAATTAACCCCCTTTTAAATTCGAATTTAGTTATCAGACGAGGCAGAATGGGACAAATCCCGTAAATTAAAGACTTCCGCTCGTGCCCCTTTATTTCCACTTTCTCCCCGCCACTCCCTGTGTGATAATGTCCATAGTCCGACACACAAACCACTATACTATATGGTAAACTCTTGGAAACTCCATAGTTTAACAGTATCCTGCAGGAAGTACTTCCTACTTTTCTTGATTTTCTTGATTATTTTTCTTTGGACGACCATCGGTCTAATATCTTTGAAAGAGGGAGGGAGAACCTCTCTATTCGCTTTCTCCATACTGTTCGTTATTTTATTGAACTCTATTCATAGGGTCACCATAAATCGACATATTACTTGAACGTGGATTTCCAGGTCTCCTTCGTCTCCTGAATCCTAGTCTAACACTCAAACCACTGTGTCTCGAAGATCTCTCTTCATACTGATTCTACGGACTAACGCGGCTATATCTTTGAATTGTGTCTCTGAGAGGGACTGATGGCCAGCCTCTCATAACTTTTTCGTGGCAAGCTTTATTCAGAGGAATTTTGCCACTGAGGCTGAGAAAGTGTGACTTCCCCAATGTCACCCAGTGGGTTTCCCTGACTGAGTGAGAATTCGAACCCTGGTCTCTCAGAGTCCAGTGTTCAAATGACTACCCCACACTGGCTCTGTAAATCACTATTTAGATCTCAAATTGCACATTTATGTGGAAACACTGGAATTGATTGATTGATTGATTGATTTGGAGTATTTATTGAGCCACAAAGGATCTCTTACAAATAATCAATTAAATGGGTTCCCTGCCCTCAGGCTTACAATCTAAAAAGACATGACACAAAAGAAGAAGGGAATGGCATGAAAGAAATGTACCTTTTAACAACTCGACTTACTCAGAAAGATGTAGAGATTACTGAAAAAGAGTGGTTTCCAATCAAAGAATTTTGCAAGAGGAGATGGGGTTCGATGACAAGGAACAAAAGTGGCCGTAATAAAATATAGGCATTATTTTTTTTATAAGGAGGTAGCAGGGAGGGGTAAGGATAAGTCCTGTGAATACCGCAATAGATGTATGACATATATCTAGAAAGGTTCCGATTAACAATAAGTCGAAGAATAAAAATGTGATAACAAGGTGATTTGCTTAGGAGATTGTTAGGAAGTATGGAATGGTGGAAATAATCTTATGATGTAGAAACCGAGAATGTAAATGGAAGCCAAATAACTGTTGATTTAATGTGTATAAAAATAAAATTTAAACAGAAGAAGAAGAAGAAGGAGGAGGAGGAGGAGGAGGGAATGGCGATGGGGATCAGGTCCAGCGGTTCTTCTCTTCCTCTGAGACCTGGGATTTGCATTGCTTTTTTGCCGATCTGGGCATGGGCTGAGATCGGACTGGGAACATATGATATTGCACAGCTCTGTGTCCAGATCATTGCCATCCCAATCCCAATCTATTTGAATCTATTTCTATGATTCAATCGGAATGGCTCCCATAATGGAAAACAAGTGTTTTTTACCTTAGGATGGGAGAAGAATGGGATGGTAATGATCTGGGCACGGAGCTGTGCAAAAAGACACAGTCCCAGTCTGGTCTCAGTCCATGCCCAGATTGGGAAAGGGCGGCTAGTGCAATAAACCTCATTGTTTCTGAGATCAACATGATTTTTACCTAGTCTCTCTCTCCCAAACCAGCCAAGAGTTAAAGTGAGGCACAGTCGTCCAACACACAAACCACTACACCATATGGTAAAACTCTTGGAAGCTCCATAGTTTAAGAGTATCCTGCAGGAAGTACTTCCTCCTTTTCTTGATTTTCTTGATTCTTTTTCTTTGGATGACCATCAGTCGAATAATATCTTTGAAAGAGGGCACAAGAGGCACAGTAAAGCAGGGATCTCAGGTAAATAATAATAATAATAATAATAATAATAATAATAATAATAATAATAATAATTTATTTATTTATAGCCCACCCCTCTGCTTGGCAATCGGGGCGGGTTCCAGCATATTAAAACATACAAAGTTAAAAACATTCCCTCATCCCGCAATCTAGTGTCATTCCCTACTTCCAGAGCATGGACATGGACTCTGAGATAGAAACAGTGGATGCTGGGACCTGCTGCTGAACCAGTCGTATTCCAGGACGTGCAAAATTTCATACAAAATTAATTCACTTCTTCCTGCTTTAAAGCATTTTGCAAAATTGGGCATGAAGCCGAATACAAAGTCAAAATATCAGTGGGATCTAATGCCATGGTTTTTATGCAAAGGGAGAGTGTAGTTGGTTAGCCTGGATAGGAAACCACCCAAGACCTCCTCCATGAGAGCCTTTTTGGCTGAAGAGCGGGGTAGAAATACTCCAAATAAATAAATAAATGTAATGTAATGTAATGTAATGTAATGTAATGTAATGTAATGTTGTTGACTGTACAGCTCCCATGGTCAACTAGGTTTTTGCTAATAAAAGTCTTTGGGGGGATTCTAGTGATAGGAAAGCAGAACTATTGTATTTGCAATTAGAATCAATGTTCTAGAACAGGGTTCCCCAAACATTTGGTCTTCCAGATGTTTTTGACTTTTAGCTGCCACAGTTCCTGATCGTTGGCCAAACTGACAAAAGCCTCTAGGACTTGAAGTCCAAAACACTTGGAAGGTGAAAATTTGGGGAAAACCTGTTCTAGAACGATTGGGTCTGCAACAGCAAGCACCATTCTAGAGTTGGTAGATTTGCCCATAGCCCTTTCCTTGCGGAACTGAGCTTAGTCCTAATTTGCATTGGTTTGCAATCAGGATTTTGTGTGAACCTTGTGTGAACATTGGTTCCAGGGCTTGCAACCAGCATTTTGGGTGCTATTGTATTACATTTCCCAGTAGCCCTAGCCACCATACCTAGTTGTGATGAATGCTCAGAATTGCAGTCCACCAACATATGGAAGTCCACCTGGTTCATAGAACCATAGATGACCCCAAGGGCCATCCAGTCCAACCCCATTCTGCCATGCAGGAGCTCTCAATCAAAGCATCCCCAACAAATGGCCATCCAACCTCTGTTTGAAGACCTCCAAGGAAGGAGACTCCATAACTCTCTGATGGAGTGTGTTCCACTGTCAAACAGCCCTTAGGAAGTTCCTCCTAATGTTGAGGTGGGATCTCTTTTTCTGTACCTTCCATCCATTGCTCCATGTCCTATTCTCTGGAGCAACAGAAAACAAGCTTGCTCCCTCCTCACACAATCATAGAGTTGGAAGAGACCTTAAGGGCCATCCATTCCAACCCCATTCTGCCATGCAGGAACTCGCAATCAAAGCATCCCCGACAGATGGCCATCCAGCCTTTGTTTAAAGACCTCCAAAGGAGGAGACTCCACCACACTCTGAGCGACCATCTTCCACTGTTGAACAGCTCTTAATGTAAGACGTTCCTCCTAATGTTGAGGTGCAATCTCTTTTCCTGGAGCTTGCATCCGTTGTTCCAAGTCCTGTTCTCTGGAGCAGCAGAAAACAAGCTTGCTCCCTCCTCAATATGACATCCCTTCAGATATTTAAACAGGGGTATCATATCCCCCCTTAGCCATCTCTTCTCCAAGCTAAACATCCCCAGCTCCCTAAGTTGTTCCTTGCGGAAATGAGCTCGGTCCTAAGTTGCATTGGTTTGCAACTAGAATTTTGTGTGAACATTGTTTCTAGAGCTTGAAACCAGCATTTTGGGTGCTATTATATTACATCTCCCAGTAGCCCTAGCACCATACTTAGTTGTATGTCCACCAACATATGGAAGGCCACCTGGTTCCCACCCTTGCCTTATGAGGAGCGGTTTTGCCTTAGACATGAGACCATTGGAAGGTCAGATCTGCTGAAAGCATGAACTCAAATCAACCGGCAGAAAGTCCCATCTGGGTTTTGAAGACTGCTGAGTCCTGCAATAGGAACGGCTTCAGTTCTTCAAGACGGAAAGAGAAATTCTGCACCTCAGCGCCTTGCAGGTAAAGTCCCTCCACGTCACCGCAGCAGATATAATCAAAGACGGCCGATCGGAGGAACCAGATTGGCACCTATTTTGAGAGCATAGAAGCAGACAGATCTTTTGCGTGGGCAGGTTTTCCACCCGCTGAGCTTTTCCCCAAAAACAGGTGAGGAGGGAAGGCTTCAAAGGAAGGCTGTCACCTCACCAAGCCGAGTGGCATCGACTTCCTTTCTCACAAAAAAAGAAGCGCTTCTTGGTATGAATCATATTTGGTAAGCGGAACTCATGACCACAAGTTGGTCATGGGTACTTAGTTGACTTTGATTTGTTTTGATTCCGCCTTATCGCTTCTTTTTCATCTGAGAGCGATTTTTTTTAAAAAAATATTTTTGCCACTGTATTTATTTTTCTCAAGAGGCTTTAAGTTCTTTCCTTTTTTTAAAAGTATGATTTCCTTAAATGTGGTGCACAAGGAGGAGGGAACAAAAAGTCAAGATACTGAAAAACTATGTTGAATAAATAGCAAGCCACCCCCAACACATTTCTGGCACTATGCAGAAATATTCCAGTAATATGCTGCTTTCGTTTAATGCAATGGTTCAACTTTGTATTCCGCTTCATGCCCAGCTTTGTAAAATGCTTCCAAGCAAGAAGAACTGAATGATGTATTAACTTTTGCATGTCCTGGAACATGTTCTTACATACCCAACAGTCCAAAATTGGCAGAAACAGTCCCAATTATTCCTCGGTCATCCCACTTTTTCAGCTGCTTCTAAAATGTCCCAGTTTATATTTCCTCCTCCCTCTTTGCCCTCACCTTACGGCGATTGCAGCAAGGTGAGTTCAAAGTGCAAAAGGAGTTTGCGCTCAGTTACCTCAATGAGGGGAGAGCAGAAAAAGAGAGGAGAGCAGAGGGGCGAGATAAAAAATATTATTATTATTATTATTATTATTATTATTATTATTATTATAGTAGACTCAGGCAAAAGCAAACTGCTGCGGCCTCTTTCAGCTGGGGTTTACTTCCACATTAATAATGTTTGCCAACTTCACCTGCTTGCTTTACTACACTGATGTTGCTTGGCCCTAGGTCTCTTTGCTTTCATCTGTGAAATGTTGGAGAGTATTGCATCTGATCTTGGAAGTTAGTACTTGGATGGGAGACTGCCACAAATCAGTGAAATTTTGGAGGGTATTGCATCTGATCTTGGCAGCTAAGCAGGGACTGGAGTAGTATTTGGATGGGAGACTGCCAAAAAAATCTGTGAAATGATGAAGGGTATTGCATCTGATCTTGGAAGTTAGTACTTGGATGGGAATCTGTGAAAAGTTGAAGGGTATTGCATCTGATCTTGGAAGCTAAGCAGGGACTGGGGTAGTAGGTATTTGGATGGGAGACTGCCAACAAATCTGTGAAATGATGAAGGGTATTGCATCTGATCTTGGAGGTTCGTACTTGGATGGGAGGCTGCCAACAAATCTGTGAAAAGTTGAAGAGTATTGCATCTGATCTTGGAAGTTTGTACTTGGATGGAAGACTGCCAAAAATCTGTGAAATTTTGGAGGGTATTGCATCTGATCTTGGAAGCTAAGCAGGGACTGGGGTAGTATTTGGATGGGAGACTGCCGACAAATCTGTGAAAAGTTGAAGGGTATTGCATCTGACCTTGGAAGTTAGTACGTGGATGGGAGACTGCCAACAAATCTGTGAAAATTTGGAGGGTATTCCATCTGATCTTGGACGCTAAGAAGGGTTAGTACTTGGATGGGAGACTGCCAACAGAGGAAAAAACAGGGGAAACCACCACTGAATATTCGTCACCTAAGAAAACCCAATGAAATTCATGGGGCCATCATAAATTGATGTGTGACTTGAGAGCTGTGCAACCAACATGCCAGTCTGGCCTATATGGGGCTGTAGGGTTCATGTTGATAAACTTGAGTCAAGAGAAAGGAACATCTTGCAACAAGAACAACAACAACTGCTTCTCTGAGCATGAACTGGTTTGTGAAGCACATTAATAGGGCTTCCTTAACTCTATCCATCTGGAAGGTGGTCTTCCTCTTTTCCTACTGCCTTCTATTTTATCAAGCATTATTGCCTTTCCTAGTAGGTCATGTCTTCCCATGATATGAACAAAGAATGAGAGTCTCAGTTTATGCTGAATTAACATGTTTTACCTCTACATCTACTAAATACATCAATGGAAGTATAGTGTCTGAATAGTGCCACTCTATTCTGCTTTGGTCAGACCTCACCTGGAATAATCCTGTCTCCAGTTCTGGGCACCAAAATTCAAAAAGGATGTTGAAAAACTGGAGCGTGTCCAAAGGAGGGCAACTAAAATGGTGAAGGGTCTGGAAACCACGAATCCCTATTAGGAACGACTTAGGGAACTGGGGATGTTTAGCCTGGAGAAGAGATGGTTAAGAGGGGATATGATAGCCCTCTTTAAATATTCAAAGGGATGTCCTATTGAGGAGGGAGCAAGCTTGTTTTCTGCTGCTCCAGAGAATAGGACCCAGAACAATGGATGCAAGCTACAGGAAAAGGGATTCCACCTCAACATTAGGAGGAACTTCTTGACAGTAAGGGCTGTTCGACAGTGGAACACACTCCTTTGGAGATTTTGGTGGAGTCTCCATCTTTGGAGGTCTTTAAGCAGAGGGTGGATGGCCATCTGTCAGGGATGCTTTGATTGGGAGTTCCTGCATGGCAGAAGGGGGGTTGGACTGGATAGCCCTTGGGGACTCTCCAACTCTGATTCTATGATTTTATGATTCTATGAAATTACTCCTGGTGCAAAAACATGGAGGCTTCTTAATTAATAGTAATAATAATAATAAATTTTATTTGTATCCCGCCCCTTTGAGATCAATCGGGGTGGCTAACAACAGTAAAATATAACATACAGCAATAAAATTCTTGGACAATCCATTGTCCTCTGCCTACAAAGAGGCCTCTGAGCTCATAGGAATGGAGGCATGTTGGATTGCAAGAGAAGAGTCCTGTTGACATGGAAATGAACTTTAAATTTCCTAGACTTTAAAACATTCCCAATTGAAGCATGGCCAGAAGGAGGAGAGGCCAGCCTGCAAAAGATACCCTCCCCTTAACATCTTAACCAAGGACGGAAACATCAAAATGCAGGCATCTGACTTAACATCTCCAATGGTTTTCCTCCTGTTTGGTTTGCAACACGTCTTGCCTGATGAAGAAGAAGCCCGTGGAGCTTCGAAAGCTTGCAACAAGGATATTGTGCATTTGGGTTTCTTTACTGTCCAGCTTTCATAACCGTACATAAAAACGGGAAATACAACGCCAAGGACCATCCTAACTTTAGTATTCAATGATATATCTTTGCACTTGAGGATCTCATCTAGTACCTTCATAGTCCATAGTCCAAGTCATCTTTGATTTCTTGGCTGCCATTTCCATTCTGATTAACAAGTGATGGCAAATCTCGAACTAGTGGAAAATCTTGCATTATTTCAGCGTCTTCGTTGCCTGCTTTAAAGTTTCGTAAATCATCTGTAGTGGTTATTTTTGTTTTCTTAATGTTCAGTTGTAAACCTGCCTTTGCGCTTCCGTCCTTTGCTGTCTTTATTATAATAATACATAATAATACATATAATAATAACACATAGCATTTTTATTTAGTTACAATTGCAGTCGAACATTACAGATTCAGCAGTTTGGAAGCATCAGCTAACCTTGCTGCAGGTTAGTTGTCCCAAAGCAAAGGAAACTAGTATAATAATAATAATAAAAATAATAATATTTTTTTTTATTTATATCCCACCTTTAGCCAAGGCTATCCAGGCGGCTTACAATTTATGAATAGCATGAATACAGCCCTCAATGAATTTTCAAAATTCAAACCATTGAAGTTTGCCACATGGATTGCCCACATGCCTATTTTTAAATGAAATTTTTTAATTTAAATTTTAAATTTTAAATGTTTTAATTACTAATCCAAGCCTAGCCATGGATAAAACAGGAACAGAGCAGCCGCAGATTCCTTCAGGGATTTTTCTCCAGCTTGGTACATCACGGATTTTGGACTACACTACCCCTTAGCCTCAGCTAGTGGCTGGGAATTGTAGTCCTAAACACAGCTAAAGAGCACCAGTTTGAGAAAAACTGCATGAGATACAGTACCTAAAAGATTTGCAATAGGACAAGAATACAATACTGAGAGACCACAGTCCCAGAATTTAGAAAGAAATCAGTCCTCTTGGGATTACAGCTCCCAAAATCTCACAGTGAGCATGGGTTTTCTGGGAGATATAGTTCAAAAAAGTGACTTCTCCAAGCTTTGGAAGATTCTCAGTCCAATCTCTGTAGCCAGAAAGAAAATCAAGTAACTGGAACTGAGGAAGAGGACTCTGAACTCACTCCGCCTTGTCTATATCCTTCTTAAAATGAGATGCCCAAAACTGAACACAGTACACCAGAAGAGGCTTGACCAGGACAGATACAGGAAGACAATCACTTTCCTCGACTTAGAAACTATGCTTCTATTAATGCAGGGCAAGATAGCATTTGCCGTCAGTGCTGAAGCATCACACTGTTGGCTCATGTTTCGTTTATAATGAAAAACAAAACAAAACCAAGTTCCTTTTTCCATGCAATACTGCCGAACCAAGTACCCTTCAACTTTTACTGGTGCATTTGGTTTGTGTGGCCTAAATGTATAATTTTGCATTTGTCTCTACTGAATTTCATTTCATTAATTTCAGCCGAGTCAAGGTCCCTTTGAATTCTGTCCCTGTCTTCCAATGTTTTAACAAATTTGAAAAGGATTCCCTCCAGCTCATCACCTAAATAATATAACATACTGAAGAGTGTTGGACTGAGGACAGAACCCTTTGGCCTCATTGCACCTTCATGTGATATATATATATATATATATATAGAGAGAGAGAGAGAGAGAGAGAGAGAGTACACTGCAACATGACTACATTTCTCTTTTGAGGATTGCAGTTATTCTATTCCTTTCTGACCCCCATCCATCCAATTTCCCATCTAGTTCTCTCCAGGGCTCTCTAACAGAGATGGTTAAATGTCTCAGAAAATTACAATTCCCAAAACTCCATAGCACTGAGCCATGGCAGTTAAAGAGCTGTCAAACTGGATTATTTCTACAGTGCGGATGCAGCCAGAGACGTCAGACAGGGATGCACGGAGGTTTGAAGGCTGTTGTTCTGCAGCAACGGAATGGCCTGGGCTGAGCCAATTTATAGCAACTAATCAGCCCAGATGGCCTCAGTAGCTCAGTGTCTTCTATTTGAAGTGGAGCAGGTTGTTGCCTGACGTTTTGCTCTTGGCACTTTAATGCATGTCACTTGAGAAAGTGAAGTGCCTCTGCAGCCTTTTCCTCCTGATCTGCAACTGCCGCCTGGGATGGAGATTGCCAGCCTCCTCCAGCGCCAGCTGAGACCCATCATCCTGGCTCTCACCATAGGCTTCTTCAAGGAGTTCTTGTCATATCTTACCTGGGGAGGCTTCCTCCAGGTAAGACATGACAAGAACTCCTTGTCTGCTACTTGAGTGCTGTGGGATTAGAGCAGGCACGGTCATCTAGCTACTGCTGGGCAGCAAAACCCATCATCTCCATCTACTATAAGCTATACTATCTTGGGCTGATAGGAGCCATAGTCCAACAACCCCTGAGCATGCTTTAGTTGTGTACTCCTGCATGGCAGGGGTTGGTTTTCATGATCTTTGCAGTACCTTCCATTTTATGATTCTATGACCCTGGAGAATAGGGCAATTGCCAGAATACGTCGCTCACAGGATTCTTCACAATAGTTTTACTCCAAGTATGACTGAGTTTGGATCTATCCCATGAGGCTTTTGAGAGTATACTTTCAAAAATCCTTGCTTGGGACAGTCACTGAAGCTAATCTTTTCTAAAGATAAGGTTTCCTAAAAGAAACACAGAAATATAGAGAAATCCACTCCACTTAGAAAGTGCAATGCTCAGAATGTATGGATTTAGAAATCCAAAAAGCCATCTGTGTTTGTAAAATAGCATTTAAAGTATTTGATCCCCACAATAATTTTGGCTTTAGTGAGGAACGGGAACACCTCTCAAATACACACAGTGTATCTTCTTGTGCTCCGCGTAACCCTTCTTATAGATTACTTTAAAAGCACCTAAAATAAATTAAATCCCCAAATTGCTTAGCAGTAAACCATCCAAAAGATGAAAGCAATACACATGAGGAAGATGGATCGGAGGAGGAAAGAAAGCACAAGGAAATTGGGTTGAGAAGGAAAACACAAGCAAGCGGAGAACCAATCTATAAAGGTCCATGCTTTTGGCTTCAAAGCAAAGGGTGATCCAATTTCATTTTTCTTCCAGGAGAGGGTCAGTTTCGCACAAGGCTGGATTTGCTGTCAATTTGCTCTTCCTGAATAGGGATTCGAAAGCTACTCCTTTCATCTGAAAAAGAAACAACAAGGAGAGGAGAAAATAATAATAATGTGTAAATGAAGAAGGAATTGGCATAGAGTCCACTGGCAGCTGGCAACTTGCAGCCCTAGAGAGAAAAGAGGTGCCTTTGGGGTTCTTTCCAGGGCTTGATGTTGTTAAACATCTTTAGATGATGGAACAGAAGGCATGCTTAGCAAATTTGCAGAGGACACCAAATTAGCAAAGGGAGGTAACACAAAGGTAGGTAATGCAAAGGCAGGCTTAATGTTGAACATAAAGAAAACAAAAATAATGACCACCGAGGAGGACCTTCACAAGTTCAGCCTAGACAATGAAGAAATGGAAATAGTAAAAGAGTTCCCATACTTGGGATCAAACATTGAAAGAAATGGTGACTGCAGTCGGGAAATCAGAAGAAGACTAAGAATAGGGAGGGTGGCTATGAAAGAACTAGAAAAGATCCTAAAATGCAAAGATAGACAACTCAGCACAAAAGTCAAGATCATACAAGCCATTGTATTCCCTCTTATCATGGATGGATATGGGAGCTGGACAGTTAAGAAAGAGGATAGGAGGAAAACCAATGCATTTGAGAGAATATGGTTCTGGAGAAGAGTGCTGAGGAGGACCCCATGGACAGCCAAAAGGACAATCCAATGGGTCCTAGAGTAGATCAAGCCAGAGATACCCCTAGAAGCCAAGATGACAAAGACTTAGATGTCGTACTTTGGACACATCTTGAGAAGGCATGAATTGTTGGAAAAGACAATAATGTTAGGAGAGGTGGAGGGAAGTAGAAAGAGAGGAAGGCCACATGCCAGATGGATGGAGTTTATTAAAGAGATCACGAATATGAGTTTGCAGGAGCTGGGCAGAGCAGGAGAGGACAGGGGGACCTGGAGATGTCTTATCCATAGGGTTGCCATGGGTTGAGACCGACGCGAAGGCATTTAACAACAAAAACAAACCGACTTACCCTCATGGGGAAGCCCTGACAGCACCTCGGGTCTCTCCAACTGTTGATGCTTCTTCTTGGCTTTCCAGAAAAACAGCAGAAGGGCTGATGCTCCTCCTGCAACAAGCAACACCACGCTGATGATGAAAACTGCTACAAACCCTAAAGAGAGAGAGGAAATCCCCCAATTATAGTTGCCTCCACAATGGCTCTCCCCTTAAAAAAAGTGAAAAATTGCAGTTCTCACACCTGAGCATATGCTCCGACATTTCACATTAGGGTGCAGTCCAAAGGATGTGGCCAGGCAACCACGGGCAAAAGTTATCAGCGAGGAAGGGTATCTGCAGAACTCTCCTCCAGCACCACATTTCCAATGAGTTATCATGGAATCATAGAATCCTAGAGTTGGAAGAGACCCCAAGGGCCATCCAATCCAACCCCCTGCCATGCAGGAACTCCCAATCAAAGCGTCCCCGACAGATGGCCATCCAGCCTCTGTTTCAAGACCTCCAAAGAAGGAGACTCCATCACTCTCCAAGGGAATGCCTTCCACTGTTGAACAGCTCTTATTCTCAGAAAGTTCCTCCTAATGTTGAGGTGGAATCTCTTTTCCTGGAGCTTGCATCCATTGCTCCTTTTCCTATTTTCTGGAGCAGCAGAAAACAAGCTTGTTCCCTCCTCAATATGACATCCCTTCAAATATTTAAACAGGGCTATCATATCATCTTTTAACCGTCTCTTCTCCAGGCTAAACATCCCCAGCTCCCTAAGTCATTCCTCATAAGGTTTCATGGTTTCCAGACCCTTCATCATTTTATTCGCCCTCCTCTGGACACTCTCCAGTTTCTGAACATCCTTTATGAATTGTGGTGCCCAGAAATGGACACAATATTATTCCAGGTGAGGCCTGACCAGAGCAGAATACAGAGTTGATTCCCTTCCTATCAACTCTCTTTCCAGCTTTCACAACCATACAAAGAAATCAGAAAGATGGATGCATTGGACCATCTCAACTTTGCCAAAGGCCTGTTGAATCCAGCTTCCTATTTGTTATGAGGTGAGCTTAGAAACATTCCCTAAGTTGAGCTTTCCTTTACCTGGATCAGACATACCTGACTTGTGTTCCTTCAGGTGAGTGGTCAGGTTAGCTTCGATTGACCGCAGTTTCGCAGTTGGTACAACCTTCTCCAGTGTTGGGCTGAAGGGAAGTGAGATGGTGGTTGATCCTTCAGATATGGAGGACTGGTCACCACAGATTGCATCCTCATCCTCTTTCCCAAGGCGAAGAGTCCTTTTGCCTTCAGCCGTACAACTACCACCGTAGATAAAAGTGCAAAAAAGAAGAGTGAAAACTCAATTTTTGTGGGTTTTTTATGGGGGGGAATACCATTGATTATAATTGCAAAGAGCCATACTGTAGTCCAACTTTGGATGAGTTATTGTTTTGGATCCTATGGCACTGACTGTGAAATGCTCGGCTGACCATATGTACCCCCCTTTCCTTTTCATATTTCCAGAGCAACCCATCATTTTAATATACATGTCAATTTTGTCCCGTTTTCAAGAAAAACGCCCTGCTGTGTCGTGTCGCAGAAATGATTTGAAGTTCCCTGTTTGAAATTTGAAACCAAGGACCGGGACACTCTACGGCAATATCTTAAAATTTTATTGTGTCTTCGAGTTTGTTTAAAAATGTTATAATACAATTTACTCTCTTATAATGACAACATTTGGAATTTTAACTTTAAAAAAAAATGGGGGGGCGGCTCTCCTTTCTCCTCTCACTGAGCTTCACCCCACTCCCACCATCTCTGAAAGCCTTTTAAAGGGAAGCAAATGAACATCACGGCCTATTCCTGTCAAAAGGTAGGTATTTGAGGACCAGTATCACTTGGTGCACCCCTCTAGTGATGCCACTGAGTATATCGGAGAGCAGGTATCCCTCACTAGTTTCCCCCAGCATGTTTTTAAAAACTAAAAACCTAATTTTGGCCAACAAATTGGGAATTGTTAGAAAGAAATCCAGAGCGGTCATCCCCGGGATGTCACTAGGGGAGTGCAAGGGGTGCAAACCTCACCAGGTGACACCACTGCTCTCCAAACATCTGCCTCAAAGGGCAGTATCCAGCCATGTAGATCTTGTCAGTGTGTGGATGATGGGTGTTGCATCCGCACACTGACAGATCTCCCATCCAGTCTTAAAGAGGAAAAGTTCAGAGCCTTTTAAGGAATATAACGACTTGTTCAGGTCTGCAGATGATATCGACATACTTTCTCCAAGGCCGACACTTATCTGCCCCTCCTTTGGAAAAACAGCCGCCGGGACATGGGTCGCATCCTGAAAAGACAAGAAGCAACCAGATGTCCAGGATCTTAACAAGAGCAAGGGAATCACAGCAATGAGTCTTCATCCATTAAGCAGATCTATCAGGATCATTTCAGTGGAATTCCTTCCTTTTCTGCATACGTAGATCTGTTCTCTCTTGGATTCTTTTTAATGGAAAGAAAAAAAGATCTATGTACATTGCTGGGTGCATTATTCAAACACATGCCTGGGAAGGGCATTCACCCCATTCAGAGCTTGGGAACAATAATATTCTTTCCTTTTTCTTAATATACCATATATACTCAGCTATAAGTCGACCTCATGTATAAGTTGAGGGCAGGTTATGGGGCCAATGTTATGGCATAGAATAACTTCGATCACACAAATGGAAAAGTTGCATAAAGCATAAACCAATATAAAATGGGGAGATTACATTAAAATACATTTAAATTCAGAAAGTTAAGAATAAGATGAAGTGGTCAGATCAGATTACAACATTAGAGATTGTCTTGATTATGAAATTATAGATCTGGGATACAGACTCATTAGTCAGATCCCTTTTTAAGTAATTCATTCTCTCTCATTTTAACAGCCAGCGAGAATCTCAATAAGATGGCAATCGTTTGGTTACGGCACTGGTTATACAATGAATACAAAATATGTGATAGAGTTTCAACTACTTGCTGTCCACAAGGGCAAAATCAAGCAGAGGTAGGTAGCCCAAACCTTCCAAAAAAAAGTAAATTTATCGCAAGGCACTTGCAAGAACGGGAACGGGAATGGAACAGAACGGCACGGAGAACGCATGTTACGGCCCAACAGCACGCTGCCAAAGCCGGAAGTCCCCAAGCTGTTCCTCAGCCATTCCTGGCAGCCAATTTTTCCCCCAATTTTATTGAGTTAAAAAACACAAAATACATACATTACACACAACACATTACACATATACATATACACATTACATTACATCACACCGCAAACACTTTCCACAAACATCAACACAAACACCAAAGACAATACAGAAAGAACGAAACTTCCTGAACTCCAAAAAAGCCAGTTTGTTAGACTGGCTTTTTAATATTTATTGTGTAAACTATTATAATTGTTTTATTGTGTTAATTGTTTTAATGTTAAGATGTTTAATACTGTTTTAAGGGGAGGGTGGGTTTGGGTTTGGGATGGGTTATTGTGAGATTTTAATGTTGGAAGCTGCCCCGATTGCTTCGGTAGAGGGGCGGGATAGAAATAAATTTTATAGATCTGGGATACAGATCCATTAGTCAGACCTCTTTTTAAATAATTTATAACAAATAGATGTGTGATTTTTTAATTTGTGGTGGTTTTCCCACGTTAATCCCAGGAAATGTGGAGGGCCCAGTATAGTAAGGTACATGAGTTGCCTTTCTGGCCTTTCTCAAAATACTGTACTCACTCTTTTCATCGGTTCCGGCTACTGGAGAATAACCTGGTAAGCAGGTGCAAAGTGCATCGGAATGCCTTTCGCAAGGCTTTACTTCTTGGAGACCTTTATCTGGGGAGATACAAAAAGGTCATAGATCATTTTAGTTTCAGTTTGGTTTAGGTAATCATTCGTAGAATCCTAGAGTTGGAAGAGACCCCAAGGGCCGTCCAGTCCAACCCCCTTCTGCCATGCAGGAACTCAAAATCAAACCATCCCCGACAGATGGCCATCCAGCCTCTGTTTAAAGTCCTCCAAAGAAGGAGACTCCACCAGACTCCAAGGGAAAGCATTCCACTGTCAAACAGCTCTCAATGTCAGGAAGTTCCTCCTCCTAGGTATTATTATTATTATTAATATTAATATCCTGCCCCTCTGCAGAGCAATTGGGGCAGCTTACAACATTAAAATTTCCATACAGATATATTAATACAATCTAAACAGAACGTAAAAATCCCAAATCCACCCGTCCTAATGTTGAGGTGGAATCTCTTTTCCTGCAGCTTGCATCCATTGTTCTGGTTCCCATTCTCAGGTTATGAAATCCATTGGTTTTGCATCTACTTGCCTCGCTGAGCTGCAATCTGCCCGTAATTGCAAGTAGTTGTAAATACAATGGATCACATATTCTGTCAATTTTTTATAAGATAGATAGATAGATAGATATACATATATGGGTATATAGATATCATGAGGTTATTAAATAGAGGCTGGATGGCCATCTATTGGGGATGCTTTGATGTTGAGTTCCTGCATGGCAGAATGGGGTTGGACTGGATGGCCTTTGGGGGTCTTTTCCAACTCTAGGATTCTATGATTTGCCCTACAACTCCAAGCCACCATAAATGGAGGAATGAGCTGGAAATAAAGGAAAAGAGAAAAAACAGGCATTCATTGAAAGCATCAATGGAACCAGCCAGGGCGACCCTGGGGCCACGAATTGCAGAACATTGCCTTGCTGCCAGCGTTCAGTTGTGTGGATTGTAGTTCAGAGACAAAGGGCAACCTGCCAATCCGATAAATAATTTTGGCTCTCTCCTCCTCAAAATCCCTTCCCCAAGACCTGCTCCTAAGGTCAGGAGCCTCACCTTTCTCGCAGACCGTGCAACTCTTGCATCGCGAATAGGTGTGTTGGTCATTGTAGTAGTCCTCCTCACATGGCTCACAGGCGGTCTCCGCCGAATGATCGCAACGTTGCTTCAATTCCGACCCTACAAGGAGGAAAGAAAGGGATACGCTTTTGGGATGGGAGGAAGGCTCAAGTGGTGAAAGAGCTCCTCCAGTTTGAAATGCAGCACACCTCTGGAGCTGCAGCAACTATGTGCAATACGATCTCTCTTGCCCATCTTTCTTCTGTAAAGCCCATTCCTCCATTTCATCCTCCTCCCTGAAACCCTGCATCCTCCAACTATCCCAGTTTGGAAGGGACAGTTCCAGTTAATCTTCGGCCATCCTATTATTTTCCCCCCAGCTGCTTCTAAAATGTCCCAGTTTCTCTCTCTTCCTCCCGCTTTGCCCTCAGCATATTTCAATTGCTGCAAACTGAATTCAAAGTAGTTTTCTGTGGGTTTTCCGGGCTATGTGGAAGAATTTATTCCTGATGTTTTGCCTGCATCTGTGGCTGGTGTCTTCACAGGCTATGTGTCCACGTTCTGGAAGAATTTATTCCTGACGTTTTGCCTTCCCAAAACCATAGCGGGAAGGCACTGTTGGAAACATCTCTGTCTCTGTTGTTGTTGTGTGCCTTCAAGTCGTTTCCAACTTATGGCGACCCTAAGGCAAAGCTATCCTGGGGTTTTCTTGGCAAGATTTGCTCAGAGGAGGTTTGCCATTGCCTTTCCCTGAGGCTGAGAGAGTGTGACTTGCTCGAGGTCACCCAGTGGGTTTCATGGCCAAGCAGGGAATCAAACCCTGGTCTCCAGAGTCATCGTCCAACATTCAGACCACTATGTCGCACTACTGGATATTATGGATAGAAAACTGGAGAATGAATAGGGATTGCTTATTTGATACATGAGAACTGCAGTAGGGTTGCTGTTGCTCAGAGGAGGTTGAGAGAGTGTGACTTCCTCGAGGTCATCCAGTGGGTTTCGTGGCCGAGCTGAGAATCGACTATGGACTGTGACTCTGGAGACCAGGGTTTGATTCCCAGCTCAGCCATGAAACCTGCTGGGTGACCTCGAGCAAGTCACACTCTCTCAGCCTCAGGAGAAGGCAATGTCAAACATGCTCAAGAGCAGTGCTAGAAATGTGGAAAACTGAAGGAAAATTTCGTTGCCGGGTTAGAATTTTTCATGCAAGGATCTTAACAGGCTTTTGCAGCCACTAATTCTCCAACCTCTTATGTACGTTGCGTGCCTTCAAGTCATTTCCGACTCACGGCAACCCAAATCGCGGGGGTTTCTCGGCAAGATTTGTTCAGAGCGGGTTTGCTACTGCCATCCTCTAAGGCTGAGAGTATGGGACTTGCCCAAGGTCACCCAGTGGGTTTCCATGGCTGAACTGGGATTCAAACCCAGGTCTCCAGAATCACAGTTCAAGACTCAAACCACTACATCAGGCTGGCTCTGCTTATATGTGTGTGACATTTAGGCTATCTACAGAAGTATATTTTTCAGAAGTTAGATGCATACAACAGTGTGCTACCACTTTAACAGTCATGGCTAAGTTCTTAGTTCTTCATTCATAGCCTTTCACGATCTATGCCAGTGGTAGGCAACCTTTCCCCTTTAAGGGCCGAGGGACTTCAATTCCCAGAAGCCTCAGCCATGTTGGCCAATAGTCCTATGTGGGCCAATAGCTCCTGGGATTCTGGGAGCTGAAGTCCCTCGGCCCTTAAAGGGAAAAGGTTGCCTATGCCTGATCTATGCACTCAAAGGCTTTGCTATAGTCTATAAAGCACATGCTGATTTTCTTTTGGAACTCCCTGCTGTGCTCCATTAGCCATCATATGTTTGCAACATGATCCCTAGTGCCTCTGCCTTTCCTGAACCCCACTTGGACCTCTGGGCTCTCTCTTTCCATCTATGGTTGGAGTCTATGCTGCAGTATTTAGAGCATGATTTTGCTTGCGTGGGAGACCAGTGCTATGATCCTATAGTTGCTGCTGTCTCTTGTGTCTCCCTTTTTGTGGAGGGAGATGTATATCAATCGCTTCCAATCTGTTGGCCATTGTAAATGTTGAATCTACAAAATGTTTTTTTCACTGAGCACAGTTCTCAATGTTCCCCATAGATAAGGGAACCAAATCTAGAATCATAGAATCATAGAGTTGGAAGAGACCCCAAGGGCCATCCAGTCCAACCCCATTCTGCCATGCAGGAACTCCCAATTAAAGCATCCCCGACAGATGGCCATCCAGCCTCTGCTTAAAGACCTCCAAGGATTCAAAAGGTTTGGGAATGTGGATTATAGGCTGCATCCAAGCTGCAATCTGTATTAATTCTAGTGCATGGAGACATGGCAGTTAAAGTGGGGTCAAACCAGATTATTTCTGATAGTGCAGATGCAGCCTCACGTGTGAAGAGTTGCAATTCCACTCTCAACAGCTCAAAACATTTATCGATAGCAGCACTTGCATGGCGCAGGCTAAATAATGCATGGTGCCTTAACTGGCATGCATCCATGTTAAAATTTAAGTACCATGGCTTGAGAAGTACAGTTGCTAGGAAAGGATGATGGGTACTTGAATCCCACAAATGCATGCCACCAAGGTCTGGAGGGTTAAGTCTTGGCCTCCGACTTTCTCGTTCGACCTGAAATCCCATTCCAGCAGCACTAATTTTTCTATCTAGTCCTAGCAAGTATGGAAAGAGATCTTGCAGCACCATTGAGGCTCTGCTCCCAGTTTTAACCACCCTTCCCTCCTGAACTTTTGGAAGTGAACTTTCTCACGAAGCATCACTCACCCGGAGGACACATTTTGCAGCACTTCTTCCCAAAGGGATATTCAGAGTCCGAACACTGGATCCCCCAAACGAATGGCACCAGCCAGGTGAAACCCACAAACCCCAAGGTGGGTTTCATGCTCCGCCACCTGCGACTGCACACCTTGGAGGAGCTGAAGAGGTGCTTGCGCTTGCTGAGGATGAATGGCAAAGACAAGAGCACCTAGTCTGGCAGGGAGGAAGTTCCCACATGCCCCTGTTTTCTGCTTCTTAGTCAGCTCCCCGTGGGCTAGGGAGAAGATCCAATTGTCAGCATTTTGTGTAAAAGCAGTGCTGCAAGTCGAGGCTCAAGGGATGTGGGGAGTTGGGCCTCTGCCGCCAGGTAGATGGGGCTCAGAAGGAACCTCCAAAGAGATGTGCAGTGCCATCCAAAGAGTGGCGCAAAAGGAAAAGCGGTTCTCGTTTGGCTTTGCACCATTCTGTTTGAATCCCCCGGTACGAAGTGCTCAACTCTGTGCCCCAAATAGGTTCACAGAATCAGAGTTGGAAGAGATCACAAAGACCATCCACTCCAACCCCAGTCTGCCATGCAGGAAATCACAATCAAAAGCATCCCCGACAGATGGCCATCCAGCCTCTGTTTAAAGACCTCCAAAGAAGGAGACTCCATTACTTTCCCAGGCAATGTGTCTTCCATTCTCAAACAGCTCTTACTGTGAGGACGTTCCTCCTAATGTTGGGGTGGAATCTCTTTTCCTGTAGTTTGAATCCATTCTTTTGGTTCTTTTCTCTGGAGAAGCAGAAAACAAGCTTGCTCCATCCAAAATATGACATCCCTTCAAATATTTAAAGAGGGCTATCATATCCCCTCTTAACCTTCTCTTCTCCAGGCTAAACATTCCCAGTTCCCTAAGTCGTTCCTCATAGGGATTGATGGTTTCCAGACCCTTCACCATTTTAGTTGCCCTCCTTTGGACACACTCGTTTTTCAACATCCTTTTTGAATTGTGGGGCCCAGAACTGGACACAGGATTATTCCAGGTGAGGCCTGACCAAAGCAGAATAGAGTGGCATTATGACTTCCCTTGATCTAGACATTATACTTCTATTGATGCAGCCTAGAATCGCACTGGCCTTTTTAGCCATGCAGGAAAACACAATCAAAGCATCCCCGAAAAATGGCCATTCAGTCTCTGTTTAAAGACCTCCAAAGAAGGAGACTCCACCACTCTCCAAGGCAATATATTCCACTGTTGAACAGCTCTCACTGTCAGGAAGTTCCTCCTAATGTTGAGGTGGAATCTCTTTTCCTATAGCTTCCATCCATTGCTCCACTGTCTCCTATTCTCTGGAGCAGCAGAAAACAAGCTTGCTCCATCCTCAATATGACACCCCTTTGAATACTTAAGCAGGGCTATCTTATCACCTCTTAATGGTCTCTTCTCCAGGCAAAACATACCTAGCTCCCTGAGTCTCGCCTCATAGGGCATAGTGGTTTCCAGATCACTCAGAGCGCTCCTTTAAAGTTCCGACTAAAACCTAAAGTGGATTCACCAACTTGGTGAAACTACCAGCTGCCTCTGATATAGACAAGTACTGACTATTCTGACTGGCAGCAGATCACTAGCAGCTCAGGTCTAGCACAAAACTAGTGACTAAATTCCTTCTAACTTGGATCATGCCATTATTTTGAACTTTAATTTCTTCTTCATTCTTCCCCACTCCACAGTCAAAAAGAAATGCCTTCTCAAACCACTTTATACATGAACTAAAATGGAGGACATTTTGAACAAATACACACACACACCATTTCATGTATTTACATTATATTAAGGAGGATAAAATTTAATCGGAAACTTTTAGCTAAAAGTTTGAAAGAACAAGCCTCGGTCCTTCTCAAAGGGGTGAGAGTCGGATTAAACCCATTTATACTAAATAAAAATTTCTCTGGACAGACCCTCCCGCCCCAGAAATAACTTTCAAGCCTGGCTATGCGCTGGGATCTCCCAAGCTTCAGTCCTCTGAGCATGGAAAAAGTACATGCTGGCTAGGCATCCTGGGAATTGTGCTCCAGTAAAGGAACTTTCCCAAGCTCTGGCTTCATGAAGAGAGTGGAAAGTAGACAAAGCTACAGAATCGGGTTAATGATCATTCCTTATAAAAGTATTCATTGTTTTTAGAAAGCACCATTGGAAAGCAGTTCTATGGAGACGCAGCATAGACACACAGTCATTGGGCAAGTTCTTCCTTTAAAACAAAAAAGGGAGAGATGGCGAGGATAGACCTTGTTCAATGTCGCATCCTGGGTTGAGAGTGTGTTTCCATAAGTTACAGGCAGATGTTAGAAGGGCCAGTTTTTTACAAATCAAGAACACAGCTGACATAACTATACCAAGACGTTTGAATGTGTGAATGCTTCTCTTTGGAAAATAACTCTCTGGCATTACGGAGCAGAAAGAGGGCAGACACACCAGATTACTACATTGCCAAACCAAATACCCCTCCCCACAATCCTTCTTAAGAAATCTGTGTTTCAGCCATTTTTTTGCAGGATAATGTAAAATGAAGCTGGCAGTGAGATAGAAAAGCCATATATACCGCTTACCGCTAAACATTGTTGTCTTTGCAAAACCCTCTCTGAGCACCAACGCATCATGACAATGTTATCAGGGGAAGATGGGAATTTTGGTATCTATGTGAAAGAAGGCTAAGGCAATGGAAGAGAGGGCAAAAGGAACAATTTTAAATCCTCAGCGTAAAAGGCAACCTAAGTCGAGACTGATCTGGAGAGGACTTTCAGCTCAGCCGTACAACATGCAGGAAGGGGTTTTCCAGACTGCATGGAGTATTCAAACATGCAATCCACGAACCTTGTCCTGATGTGGTAAACTCTGGTAAAATCCCTGAATGCAATTCTGCTAACCTAAGAGAAGAGCTTTCAATTGAAAACACAACACTACAAGCGCGGAAATGAACTCAGAAAAGCCCACTCCTTTCATGCAAGTGTCCGTGTGGATTCTATTTGTTCTTTTTGCCACACAAGGACTTTGGGAACCAGCATGCAAAGAGCTTATGTAGCATAAGCTGGCATGAGAACCATGGTAGACAATCATGTTCTATATGGACATCAAACCAGAGAGAAAACACGTGCGACTGATAATACTGGCATATTTGTGGCAGTGGCCTACCAATGCTAGAAGGTATTTAATACTTTCCTTTAGACTCCACATACGTAAGACACATTTACGATGTACTGATCACATTAGAAAAGAGAGAGATAAGTGTTAGTGAGTCGTTTGTTTTTAAATGGGAACAAACACCAGACGGTGTGGAACAAGATTGCCAGGCCCTGCCCTAAGATAGCAATGGGGAGGGGAATGGAAAGCATTTGGGTTTCAAAGAAAGAAAGGTGCATGGAGAGGAAATAAGGTGGCATGGATGAGAACACATTTCAAGACTGTGAAGGCGAGCACGAATTAAAAATGAAGCAAAATCAACCCAATTCCAGGAAGCCTGTTTTGGAACCTCTCCATCACTCCACTATTCAGAAAGTGACTCACCAACCCAGGGTGCAAAAAAGGGCAATTGTTGTGGAAAATGCAACCTCTCAGGTAGCTACTTTTCCCAGCAAATGCAAGGCCAAATTAACCCCCATCCCCTGAGGATTACACTCAGACAACCCTTTCTCCCCACACCTCCTGCCAAGACATGTGGTCCTCAGATAATACAAATGTGTTTCAGGAGTCAAAAAGAAGGAGGAGAGGCTTGACAGTAGCCTTCAGAGGGTGCAACTGAAGCTCCCACAGGAAAAGTTGATATGAAGACTTGACTGGAAACTTAGTCAGATCCTGTCCTGTTGGATCTAGGGAGTCTTCTCCTCTTGAAGGGCGGACAGCTGTCTCTTTTCTCTTTTTTAAATATATGTGGACGGCTTCCTTCTTTTAAAAAGTAAAGTCTAAAACACCACACTGTATACACACAGAACACAGATATAGCAGCAAAAGGATAATTTCTTTTCTCTCTTTGTTTCATTTTTGGAAAGCAAGAAGGTGCATTGAGAGCCTGGGGGGCCGCTAAGTGCTCAGAACTCCTCGTGGACATTCCGGGCATAGTCCATAAGTTTGCTTCCAGTGAAGTACTCGCTGTATTTCAAGATCTCCTCCTGCTCCAAGTGATGGTTCTGGTTCTCATCAGCCACTGCGATCATCTGCTTGGCTTCGTTCAAGGCATTGTACTCATTCATGGGGTCCATATATTCCTGAGGAAAGGGAAGGAAAAGGTTAGATAGATCAAGGCTATGTCAAGTCCCTGTTTTTTCCCAGGAAAGAAAGAAAGAATTGTAGCCAATGGGCATAAATATAGGGCCAGTCCCTGGCACAGTAGAATAGATTACCTTGGAGGGTTGTACTCTCTCTTTCTTTGGAGGTCTTTAAACAGGGGTTTTTGGAGAATGTTTTAGTTGTACATTCCTGCATGGCAGGGGTTGGACTATATGACCATTGTGGTCCCTTCCAATTCTAAGATTCAGACATTTTAAGTAAAGAAATTATTTGATCCCCATTGCTCCCCTCAGATAACCTGAGCAGCACTTGTCAGATAACCTGTTTGAAATATCACTGCTGAAGTTAAGCACTGTCTAAATTGGAGGCCATGGACTGCCCTGACCTTTGGTTCCTACACTGGGTGCCACAGTGGCAGGGTAAGCAGACAATCCTACACTGGGTAGCAGTGGCAGGGTAAGTGGTGTTCCCACATTGAGATAAATCTTAAGAAGATAAGAGGTACCTCAAAAGCCGAATGGGTTTTCTTGGGGGGGGGGGGGTTGTGGGCTCTACTGCACTGGAAAAAATTAAGTAAAGACTGGATGGGCATCTGCCAGGGATGCTATTCCTGCAAGACTCTGAGTGGAGACTGGACTAGACAACTACCAAGTTACTCTGCAACTCTACATTTCTACTTTAATCATGTTGTGACAACAGAAATACTGGCATTGGGATAAAACACCATAAGCAGCTGTGAACACATGACGCAGAGCAACATATAAACCTAATACAAACATAACATTCCAACCACCCACACCACCATTTTTATCATTATCATTCAATTGCAATCCAGGAAATCCACATTGTGTGAACCACCTTTCCTTTCTCCACTCCATTACCAATATAGGGGATGATAGCAACACTGACCTACCTAACACAGTTCATTTAAAGATAACTGTAATATCACACACAAAGTCATGGAACACTCTGAAGTGCCTTCTATGGGGTATTATTTAATTCAGTTGCTAGTTTTCTCCTCATGTGTTACATTTATGTTCTTTCCTGGAAGGAGCTTAACATGATATACATCGCTCCCCTCCTTCTCCTCCTCATTATCTTCACAACAGCCCTGTTAGGTAGATTACAGTAAGGCATAGCAAGTGGCCTAAACCAAAAATCAGCCGATGAGCCCATGGGTGGGCAGGAATTTGAACCCAGATCTTCCAGTCCTAGCCCAACACTCTAACCACTACATCACTCTGGCTCTTGTCATGTTCTTATTCATAATAAAACCACACAGCATTTGCAAGAATGGATTAACTTCACTCTGCTTCTGACATGGCATGCTTGCAGGACTTGCAGTAGGAGGAATGGCAATTCCACCACCCAAACAACACTGTTACGTTCAGGAATGAACGTCTCCCCATCACTGGTACTCTTTCAAGATGAAGTCTTGTCAGACCTCGTGCAGCTAGATAAGATCATGGAAGTTGTGTCTTAAGAGGGGTTTTTTATTTATTTCTAGCTGTACACTTCATTTGGAGCTTTTATAATTCCAAAGTAAACTTCTCTAAGCTCTGGTTTAGCCTGAGTAAACTCTGTTTGTGTGCAGAATTTTACAGCTAAGCTATTAAAAGACTCAAATATGGAAAGACACACACAGTTCAAGGCATACCCTTCAGAGATTAAAAACACAACTACCCCATATATTCCAGCACTTGGCTGAAAAACCATCTACAAAATACAGCATGTTTGTGGTTGTTAAATTGAAACAAGTGAGAGCTAAAGCTGAAGTCAAGACCAAATGGCTAATTACCCTCTTTTTATGGAGATGTACACACTACCTGGCTTAATAGAACTGAATGTGGGAGTAGGAAATGCTTATCTCTTTGCATCTGATTTATTTCCAGAAAAGTACAGCTGGTGTATTATAGTGGTTTTGAGTGTTGGACTAGAACAATGGGAGACCAGGGTTTGAATCCCCACTTGGCCAAGGAAACCTACTAGGTGACTTTGGGCAAGTCCCACTCTCTCAGCTTCAGTGAAGAACAAGGGTAAACCCTCTCTGAACCAATTCTGCAAGAAAACCTCATAAGCCGTAAGTCAGAAATGCGCACAACAAGAAATAGCTACCAGTGCCCCATACTTACCAGCTACTAAGTATACCCCCGGTGACTGAATTTGTTTCAAAAAAGGCAACCAGCTTGCCATAGCCTTCAAAAATGAAGGAGGGACTAGTGTTGGGGAGAGTAAGGGAAGGAAGGAATGCAGTTGTGTTCACCTTGGAGGAGATTTCAACTAAGGTTCACATGAAGGTGTTCATCACTGGGGTTTAGAAAAGCCAGTGCTTTGGACAATTCCTCGAAGAGCTATGTTGGTTGGAGTATTCTGGGAGTTAGAAGTTGAAACCACCATTTTTTTTTCCTCTCAGGCTTTGGACAACATGTGGCATGTGAGTGGTATTCATTTCCAATGCCCACAGCTAGCTCTCTGTGAGACACTCACCTCTAATTCTTCCATGGTGACAATACCATTGTGGTCTGCATCAATCACCTCCTCAAATTCCTTCTTCCGGTCTTTCACCCAGTCATCATCAATATCCTGGGCTTGCTGATTCTCCACTGTGCCAACGGGTAGAGAGATAAACTCAGAAAGAGTCAGTTTTTTATCACCATCTTGATCTGTGGAAACACAATTTAAAAAAAAATCAGACAAAAGAAAAGAAAGCTCCCCCACCCACAAAACAAAAAGGATGTACATCCTGTTTGCAGCTTTCTACTTCCAGCACATTATCAATTGGGTGTGGGAAGATTTCATGACTGTGACATCACTGCAGGGCCAAACTTTGGAAAAATCTGAATGTTTAATGCTATTGGAGGGAGGGGTTGCAGGCAAAGATAAAAACAAAAGTGGGCTTTTTCTGCTGCTGTTTTTCTGGAAGACATAACCATTGTTGCTCTAGTATCCACTTTGCCAAACCGTTTTAATATCAATTTGGTTAATTCTCTAAATTTTTAAACTTTTCAAAAAAAGAAATTATATCTTCAGTTTGTTTTCTTGAGCATTAAAGAAAAGAAGATACCTTACATGTGAAGGGCTCAGTTTACTCTGAGGACTCTGGGGTATTAGTCAGTCTGTAACAGTGATTAAAAAATAAGTTTTCATGTTTGATTGTCCTCATCCTAATTGAGATTTTAGACAATGTCCATTAAGTGTCATTTTATGCTTATTTAATAATAGCCCTAGAATGATGCTATAAACGGGATCACGGGATCCCAAAACAAAACCATGGTAAGGTGGACACCAGCCCTCCTCTTCATTGCTCATTACTAGAAATCACTGTGCTCTGAGAGTCAGGGTGACACACTCTGGGCTCTAGCTCACTAGGGGGTATCATCATAAAATGATTGTTGAAATGATTATTTGTTTTATTTTTTAATGCACATCTTATTTATGTACAGTTTGTTATAATCCACTCTGAGTACAATGACAGAACAGGATATAAAGACTATGATGGGACTGGAGCTCCATCTTCTGGCAACTGAAATCCTTGCAATATACATGGTGTTGCTATAGAAGCAACAGTGCATCCTTGGGAATTGTTCCAGGCAGCCCACAATTGCAATTACTGACAAGTTGGCCTCCATCTTCTCCCACAATGTCATTTGCAACAGTACTAAGTCCTGACATAGTCCTATTCAGACATATTGCCTGGAAGGGGGAGATGTGGCCCCCATTGGTCAGGGAAAGCCACTATTTCCCTCCCAACCACTGCAGTGCATCTGCAACCATGTTACATCATGAATGTGATGATGCCCGAACCTTTTCTGGACACTTCATCTGTGAAACAGTGAGAACATGCACCTTCCTCTGCAAAAGAAGGCGTTTTTACTTTCTATGTGGACGAAGCTCCAAATGTTGTGGGTGTCCCCTCCTCAGTAGCATCTTTGGTACAGCTCAGACTTTCCACAATTCTCTCTGTGTTCCATCTTGTCTTTCCCCTACTGTTCTTAACATCAGTCAACACATCTTAGTTCCAGCATACATTTATCCATCAGACATACCAGCACTGTTAGTATGTTTGCAATTTGAGACACAGACATACCCAGATCCCGGACAATTTCCTTGACCATGAACTTCAACATTCCTCTACTGTGCTCTGGATGAAGGAAAGACAGGAATTCTTCTTCATTCAGCAAGAGGTCAGCAGGCGGATTGTCAGCCTGATACCAGCGGTCTTTCAAGTTATCAAGAACTTCCTGTGCTACAAATTGTGTGGATAAAAAAAGGATGCAGTTAAAAGAATAAAAATGTTTAAAAGTATGAACTATTACAAGTTTCTCTTTGATTCAGCTTCTCACGAATTAAAACATACACCTATAATCTCTTAAAATGTAGTCAAACATAGTCCGTTACTCTTAGTGGTTTGGTTTGGAAGCAGTGCTAAATCACAACTTTGTGCGAAGTAACAGTGCCAAATCACAACTTACATTTCTGTTTTGAAATACAGTCATTCCTCCGCTTTCGCGGCTTTCACTTTCATGAATTTGATTATTCGCGAGTTTGTGCCCAGGAGGAAGGTGAGCAGAGCCTACATGGGCTGCTCTTCCACCTCCCACCTCCCAGCTGGCTTCCTTGAGCTGAGCAAAGTTATTCATGGTTTTTCCACTTTCACGGCGGTCCTCCATCCCTAATCCCCGCAAAAGTGGAGGGACAACTGTAGAGTTTGCTGTTACATCCAAAATTGGGAAACTCTTGTATAAACTGTTTGTACAAACAGGTCAAGCCATAGTTCATAGCTGCTGTTAAACCATAGTCTAAACTTAAATAGAATTTAAGTTTTGTTAAGTTCAGATATAACAGACAATTCATACGGTAGCAGCAGAAATAGATGTCTCTGATCTCCTTCTAGTGATTCCAGGAGGACAGGGAAATTCAACTATTGCACTTGCCATACCAGCTGAGCAAACAGTGAACTTTTGCTTACACAAAAAATCTATAGCTGCTGTGAAGGGCAGGATGCTTTTTTCATCCCAACTGACTGGAACAGGTATGCTAGGATGTGTGCACCAATCTATATGTGGCAAGGCACTTTGAGGGGTGGGACTTTCTTCAAAACTAAATAAAAACTCTGGCTGAATACTTTTGAGGAGTATAAGATGGCATATGCTCCCCTGCCCATGAACTAATTTCTGTTTGCTGAACACAAGAGCTTACGAAGACGACGCTGGTCTAGGTTGGCCGGTTACTGCCAAGTGTGACAGGCAATGTGTCTCTAGTACCTGTGAACTGGGGTTGTGGGGTTGAACCTGGGATGTGGTACATGCAAGGCAGATACTTAACAGCCAAGATATAGTTCAGTTGAATGCTTTTCTATAAGACATAGCCAGATAGCCAACTGAACACACAAAGTTGTCCTCAATCAGTGCTTCTCAGCTTTTAGTCTGCCGGATGTTCTTTACCTATAGCTCCTAGAACCCTTAGCCAGCATCAACCATGTGAAAGGAATGATAGGACTTACAGTCCAATACCATTCGAAGAACCATGTTGCCCATTCCTGGTCTAGTCCAATTAGTGACAGATCTATGTCTATCTCCAAGATTATATAGAAAACACTGCTTCAGGCCCTTTACCAAGGCTCTTTCTAACTCGAGATAGATCTTGGGACCTTCTGCAGTATTAAGCAGGAGCTCTACTGATGGGCAACAGTCCCTCCAAGAGATGCTACTGGGGTAATGGTAAGGCAAAGACACCTGAAGATCAGATAATTTCAAACCAGTTGAAACAATTTAAAATAGTGCTGACTATAGCATGTATGCAAACTGGATAAAATCAATTAGTCCCAAAGGCTTTGAGTTGGCATGAGAATGGCATTGCATTCACATCAGGTGGGCCTCTAAAAGTATTCCATAACCAGGGTGCCACAGTAAAGAAGGCCCTCTGCCATGTCCTCCTATAATGTGTCAACCCCTCCACAACAGGTCTCAGTTCTCAGGCAGGAGTATACAGGGAAACTCACACATTCCCATGTGTTTAAAGCAAGGGGGTATGGTCATCCAGCTATATAAGCACAATGACCAACAGCAGTGGGGTGTTATAGTCCAGAAGCTAGGCTCAGTTTGAAAAAGAGGGAAAGGATGGATGGGATGTGTGTGTGTGAGTACTCTGTGGGTAGAAACACTGTCTCTGCCAGCATCTTTCATGTATCTAAAGAGAGCTGTCAAATGAGCAACCACAAAGCATGCAATATGGAGGAGGGGAGCCTTTCCATCCAATACAGCCTCATTCTCTCACACTGAAATGGGAGCAGATTGCCAGATGGGCTGCTCTGCCCCATATGGCACATCACTCCAGACACAGTGATTAAGACGGCATGTGCGTAATGCATACGGATGAGCTTAAAGGCTTGTGTGGAATAAATGTTGACTGCCTCATTTTAGATTGGGTGGCATAATATACTTACAGAAGCATATGTAAGTGAGTATATTTGCCTGTATGTTCAGCTGTGTCTGTTCCAATTCTATGGAAACTTTTCCCTGTATGAATTTATTCTGAAAATATCCCTACATTTATCGTTCATTACTGATCATTACTGGGGCTATAGTTTCTTCCAGCAGCTGTATGTTGTTGATTAGAATGCACCACACTAGTCAAGCTGCTTTATAATAACTGGAACTTGGATGCATTTTTCAACATTATTGGCATGAGGGTGGGTGAGAAAGAAGCAAAGAATGAAGGATTGGGTACAGAACTTTGCTGCCTGAGAACCTTGAATTTCATTTCAAAAACAAAAACAAGAACAAGTCCTTATGATTGCAAAGGTATGTTTGAAAACATGTGGACAACACCTGGTGCATTCTCAAACACACCAAAGTGGAGGGAGACCATGCCTGAGCATGACTGTCAGTGGATGATGAATGGGCCCTGTCTCTTTTCCATAACTGGTGAAAGCATAATGGGGGAAATGACAGAAGTCATTCAAAATCATTAAGTTTGCCTGGTTTGCATTATGTGTACATGCCACAGAAGTCTGTTTTTCTTGATGTAGATTCCTTGATATGCATATTGTACACAGAACCACCATTCAAAAGCAGTGTGATTTAACAGGGATCCCAATCTCCTCCTAACCACACACCTTGCGGGGTGGACTCAGGCCTATCTTTCAGACATCACACCAAACAATGGAAGGGTTAAGTTCACCCTTCAAACCATGGCTTGAGATTCCAAGACAGGCTAACCATGTTTAGAACAAGAAGTCGGGAAGCTGTGGCCTTCCAGGTATTTGAAGAGTTCAGCTCCAATGATCAGTTGGGCCATCAGCAAGGGATTGTGAAGCCAAGTATCTGGAGAGCTAAAGGTCCCTTCACCTCAACTAAGAGTTTATTATCTGCTTTTATCTTCTGCCTGTTCTGTGTTGATGACTCTGGCTGCAGAAACCTCCAGAAGTGGGAGAAAACTCTAACTAAGGTGGTTTCTGTGAAATCAAACATCACATAAAGACATATGAATCTTCACCCAGGGTTTAGTGAACTGAAGCATTGTCTCAGAGTTTAAACTACATCATAAAGTTGTTAGGGACAGAGGGGGCATGTGTGGGCAAGATGACCATGTACACTCCCCAGAGTGCTGTGAGCCAAGAACAGTTTAAATTAAGCGAAGCTGGTCTAGAATGCAACAGCCCAGCTACTGAACAACAGGAACCACAGGGCAACAGCAGAACTGTGAGGCTCCCCCAGGACTATTTTTGAGACCTGCTCCACAAATCTTAGAGCCCTTTGGTTTTTAAAAAACATTTTTCTAGACACTTTCACCTCAAAATGATCCAATATCATTCTTAGACACCTCCAGCAGTGACAGATTTACTTTAAACACCTCATATCTGCTACCAAAGCCTGAAATTTACTTTGCTGAACCCAAATCTGTTGCTGAACCCAAAGATCAGAACTAGAGGTGTCTTCTGATTGTGCTTTTCAGCCAATTTTGTGCTCAAACTAGCACAGTGCAATCCATCAGGGGAAAAGGGAAGAGGACTGACCTCAGCCTCTGACATTGCTGGGGACCCTTATACAGAACAAGGGTAGAGAACACCTTTGAACCCTTGGGCAGAATTCAGTTGTTGAGACAAAAAATACAAGCACAATTGTGCTTAAAACTTTTACTGCTAGTAAGTGAACCTTAACAGAAAGATTTTAGCCTTTTATAAATGTAAAATAACCCAGACAAACATTGGGAAATTACCAAAAGATAGTGGCAAGGGGAAGGGAGTGTAACCATCTGGGAAACTGCAAAAGGTCAAACTGAGACACTTGAGATGGCCAGATCTATCCCAGGGTCCGAGGTTCTCCACCTGATTTATCTGGTGATGGTCTACAATGCAACCATTGCCAATAACAGCCATGGTGGTAACATACACCTTGAAATTCAAAATTCAAGGTAATACTTCACCTCATTCCAGGCAACAAAAGCAGATCAATATACTGTGTGCACAATCCAAGGGCCACCACCAATGCTACTTACTTTCCTCATCAATTTTTAACTCCTCATTGTTTTTTATCTTCTCAGCCACCTCCTTCTCATTGAACCCTTTGCTGGCCAGAAACTTGATTTTATACTCATCCCAGGACACATGACCTGCAAAAGACAGCAACCATCTCAGGGGAAAAATAGTCCAGCAATAGAAATATGTAACATTACAATCTAGCATCTGATCAAAGCACTCAATAGTTTTTAATGTTCTTACCAACGAAGAACAGGCCACAGCTCTATGTTGACTCCAAACCAATGCATTATTGTGCTGTAGCAAAAAGCCCCCAAGGAACCACAGGACACATGCTGCAGTCGTAGTACTAACTACTACTATTACTATTTTAAAAGCCAATGGCAGCTGCATGCACAAAATTTTTGTCCTGAGTATGTGGTTGAAATGGAAAACAAAGGAAGCTCTTTTACAACAGGTCAGGCCACTAGCACACTGAAACATTAATGCATATCAACAACATAGTTAGGAATCAGCATATATACTTGATAATAAGTCGACCTCATGTATATGTCAAAGGCAAGTTTGGGGGCCAAAATTATTTATTTTGATATAACCCATGTATAAGTTGAGGGTAAAACGTAGGGGCACATAACAAAGAATGTAAAGGATGGAGCAAAGGAAAATGATGCCAAAGCATGCTGCTATTTTCCTACTCAGACATTCAAAAAGGCTAGAAGCGGCACCATAGCTGATAGAGCAGAGGGGGCCAATGCTTCTTTTAGGTTCTGTCATTCAGAGTAGAGGATGGTCCCTATTTTGATGAGAGTTAAGGTACAGTACTTACATTGACCTGCAGATAAGTCAAACCAAGTTTTTTGGGTTGATTTTTAAACTAAAATTTCTAGACTTATACGTAAGTATATAAAGTATGCTCCTTTCCAGATAACATTCAGAGGTAGCTGTGCATTTTGGTCGGCCAATAAAGGTATCACTCTTTTCTAAATGTTATTGGACTGCAAGTTCCAACAGCTTTAACTAAAATAAGCAATGGAGAGGGATTTTGGGCATTGCAGTCCACCATCGGCAGAGACATATGATTCCCACTCCTAGTGTACAGTAACTGGCATTGATTCTACAATGCCACAAAGAAAGGTCTCTTATCCATTTAACTAGAGGTAGTAGGGATTGAATTTCAATAATTCTGCATACAAAGTGTGCATTCTATCACAGGTTTGTGATTCCACAACTCTTCCCAAGCTCTCTATATTTCAACCTAAGAAACAAGGATCAGGACTCTGGCCATTTCACACCTCAGCAAAATGAGCCAAATGAGAAATCCCAGCTCTTTCCTTCCCCCCCCCCCCCCGCCCCCAACTCCACCAGCCCTCTCTATATCCCAAAGGACTTGGAGGAAAGGAAGGACTTGGCAAAACACTGAGGTTGACTAGTAAACCGAGACACTATTTTTGTATCCCTATTAATGGAGTTGCAGTCATTCCCATTTCAGCAGTTTCAAGAGAGGAAGCACAATTAATATTATCACCATCCCTTGGTGGACTGTGATGCAATATGTAGCTAGTAAGCCACATTCTTCTTGGCAAGTTTTACAGCTTCTACTCAAAAGCTATTGCTCCTAGGTTGCCTCCCCACCAGCTTCAGCTGCTAAGAGAAGTTGCAGCTACTATTCTGGCCACCCTGGCTCCTACCATCACCATCTGGGTCCACAGCCCGGAAGTGCATTTTGTTTTCTTCCACAGCCTCCTGGAAATGCTCTTCCGTCTTCTCCATGATCCAGCGCTGCATTTCCTTTGCACTTATCTTTTTGTCCCTGTTGATGTCTACTCTGTAAGGTAAAAATGCAGGAAAGAAATTAGGTTAACACCTCACAGCCTGTTTACCTTTGCCTAGCCAGTAAGCATGGAGGAGAAGCAAGGCCATCCATTCTGTTCTCTGCTCAGTCACAAAGCAATCTGAGTGACCTTGTGCCAAGTCCCTCTCAGACAGCAAAGGCTAGAGAATGCCTGAGAAAAACCACCACTAAGTGGCTGAACAAATGCTCTGTCTGCAAAAAGATGCCATCTTTCACAGCTTTGAAGCCGCCTTGAGCCCCTGTATTGGGAGGAAGGTGGGATAATAATAATAATTAATAATAATAATGTTCAATCCCTGCCACCTTTACAGTTGGATAGAAAAGACTGCGGCTGATCCAGAGAAACTATCAATTTTCAGCTGGTGGAACTGGGACACACATAAAATAGGATGCAACAGCATGGTTACTACTAAGCAAATATATATAAAGTACAAGTGCATTTCCAAAGCCACCTTTGGGTTTAAAAAGCTAAAGTTTACTGGCACACCCAATACAGAGTAAGAAGGAACAATAGTTTAACTTGATATTAGGCACAGGGATCTTTGAGACTAACTAAATTGAGCCTACCTCCTCAGATGAATTTTTGGAGTAGAGAATCCAGAGGCAGACCTATATATAAGCTGATTGTCTGTGAAAATGTCAATTCAAATTCAAAACCTTGTGGGCATGGAGATGAGGTCCCAAGTTCAGTTTTAACTATGGTTATTGGGGGACAAAGGCAGAAGGAAGGATGTTGCCTAAAGCCAAGGAGAGTAGACATATGAATGAGTATTGGAATACAGTGTGGAAAACAGAGAGATGTGGTGATGTGTCTAGGCACCCTTATGAGGATGGAGGGTTAGATAGTGTTGAAATGTATGCAGTGTGCCAGGAAACCATTGTCTCTATTCAAACCACTACTGATGGACTGTAGTCTGTGGTATAAGGCAGTTCCCTATATTTAACTGCTGCTGAACTTTTTGAGGTGTTTCCATCTGCCTTCTTCTTTTGTGTGATTAGTCTCCCCTCTCTTCCCACTCCCTATGGCTAGCATTTGGGGCAAATGGGTGTGTGTGTGTGTGAGAAAGATCAGCAACACTGAGTTTAAAAAAAAAACCAAGACTTTCAGCCAGTCATAGCTTCTACTGTCCACCAAGTAGTTGCTGCTGTAGAATGTGTGATGGTGCATAAGGCTCTTTCTTCAATGGCTGAAAGGCAAAGGCAAGGAATACTTTCAAGCCCTCCTCTGCCATCTCCTGCAGGAAAGCGGGCAGGACGTTCTCTCCACCTGGATTCTAAGCAGCTAGAGAAGAATTAACTGTGTGTGTGTGTGTGTGTGTAAACTGTAACATGTGAGCCAGTTAACATAACCTGGCCCCACATCAGGTTCGATATTAAAGCAGTTTGTTTTTCCACCCTGCAGATAATAAACTGAATGTTTGTCCTGGCAGTGAACCTGGACATCTGCACAATCTACTTTCTACTCCACAAACGAAAAGCCAATGCTGCTCAGAAAATTAAGAATGACATTTAAAAAAACAAGGTTGGATGAATTGGCAGTTTTTCTCAGTACTTTGCTCATCCCTTCCAACCTTCCATTCTACTGTTGTGGTACGCTTCTTTCAAAAAGTTAAACCTTCATTTCCAGATATCGCTGATCAAATTTCCATTCTCCACTTTGGAGGGAATGCTGGATAGAAAAAATTCTTCACCTTTGATCATGACTGTTTGCCAGGTCAGAATAGCAGCAGGCAAATTACTTGTAACCTGCCCTTTTGGTTATGAAGGGAAAACTGCGGAGACTGAATGGCATAAGTCCCTAATCGGCCTCCAAGTACACTAATCAGCTTTTCAGTTTCATTACTGCAGCCTGCTTATCTGCTATGCACTTAATAATAAACCTTTTAATTTGCAGACAAGATGTCTGTGAAGTGGTTACTGATCCGACAGCTTTAGAGTCTTGCAATAAATTAATTCTCCAGTGAAAGCGGCTGTGCAGGGGTGGGGCATCATGAAAAAGTCTGAGCAGCCCATCATTCTGTTCACACATCTGTCACACAGCTGGGACTGCTTCCCCCTTTCAGGTATGAACTGTTGCAAAAAAATACATTTGGGAATCTTTCAATGTGTGACTCAATCACCCAGATTTTATTTTTTTAAATATAAAAACAGTCATGGGGACTCTTAATTGGAGGAAGACAGTGATTCATGCCTCTCAACTCCTACCACCACCAACTATAGATGCACATTACTAGCCCTGCAGTGGAAGATAACTATATAGATGATGAAAATGGCTAGCTCCCACTTGGGAAAGAATTGTTGCTCAGTAGCAGAGGATGTTCTTAGCGTTCAGACAAATCCCTGATTCAGCCCAGCATCTCAAAGGAGGGCTGAGTAAGATTTTTGCCTGGAGAACTGCTGCCAGTCAATGTAGACCTGGCACAGGAAAATGTGTGGTCCTCTACATTTTCTTACATTGCTGCTCCCATTAGCCCTAGCCAGTTTACTGGTGATGGAGGATGGAAGCTGGATACAACAACATTTGGAAGACTACATGATCCCCAACTCTGGTACAAAATATACTCAGCTAGATGGACTGCTACAGTCCAATTTGGTATGAAGTCAGCATCTTATGTTTTGTCAGCACTTTTGCCTTGATCCAGTTCGGAACAGAACTGTTTCTATGTTAAAATGAAAAGTCAAAAGAACACTTACTTTGAGAAAATAACCATGAGTTTCCTCCTGTTTCTTCGTGGCTCTGAATCTTCATCAAACTCCTCCATCTCTTTTCCCAGAAAGACCTCCTGGTGGAACTCCTTGTTAAGATGGCCGTCCATCTCCATCTTGACGCCATTCAAATGGTCTGGAGGCAGGATCTCATTTTCATCTTTGTTGTTGTTGTTGTTGTCGCTCACCTTCTCTTTCAAGGCAGAGTTGTTGGCAGGCCGAGCATAGACGTCCATGAGCAGGAAAACAAAGAGGAGGGATAAATAGATGGAGCCTAAGCTGCAGATGAAGACTCTCTTTGAAACCATCGCTCCTCTTCTTCAAAGAGTCAGCAACTTAGGATACTGGTACAGCGAAAAGAAAACCTAGGAGGAGAGAAATCAACCAATGAAAATGAACCATGCTTTCAGGAGGCTTTTGTGAGCTCACAGTACTTTCCATCAGGCACACACTGGTCTAAAGAACACTTGAACCTGATCAGGCCTAACTGTGGATTGTTACCATATTGTTGTATTTATTGTTTTCCTAATCCACTTTGGAAATTAACTGAAGGACAGGATAAGACTGAATAAGATTAGCTTATTTCAGCATCAGGAATCAAATCCTGGTCTCTAGAGTTTGTATTGTGACAAATAAGTGCTCTGCATAGGATTTGCACTGTGGCGAATAATGTGCCCTGCATGAGTAGAGCAACTTATGCATGTGTACCTCACTAACAAAATGCCAGCCATCATCTTTTTATCCCAATGCTACTGGATTTTTAGCTTAGGTGTTGGACTATGACTTTGGAGACCAGAGTTGTCTCCTAGATTGGCCATGAAACCCACTAGTTGACCTTGGGAAAGTCACACTCTCTCAGCCTCAGGGAAGACAATGGCAAACCTCCTCTGAACAAATCTCTCCAAGAAAACTGTAGAATAGGTTTGCCTAACGGTCACTGTAAGTCAGAAACGACTTGAAGGCACACAACAGCAAAGAGGCCCACTGAGTAAAACCATGTTTGCCGTTTCCCTTGGAGAAATTCTATTTGGCAATCTCTCCTTGCTGCAGATAGGGAGAGAATGGATCCTTCTAAAGTTATTTTTTCCTAGAAGCAGCAGCAGGCAAGACTTGCCTCCAGAGCTCAGGGTGCATTTGTTTCCTGGAGGGGAAAAGGACAGCTTTTAGGGAATGGGTTGCTTGAGGACACAACACAAATATTGAAAGGGTTTTCCCCTTAATTTCAGCACAAAGGCCAAATGAAAAGATTTAAATGCAGATTCAGTCAAGGGTTGGTCACTGATAAAGTACAATTTTAAGCATTTCCCTTACTCAGAGTTCTATACGTATGTTGCAAGCCGACAAGGCATTGTAAGGAAGATAAGTTCACCAGAAAAATATGGTTGAGTACCAGGATGCCGGAGTGATTTGAGTGTTGGATTACAACTATGGAGACCAGGGTTCAATTCTCAGAAAAAATACAATTCCCATGATTCCCTAGCACTCAGCCAGGGCAGTTAAAGTGGACTCAATTTGCACTATTTCTGGCAATCTGCAAAGGCCCTGTATTGACACTCCCATGTCTTTAAGGGCATTCCATAGCCTATATAGCTATAGGATCTTTTCTAGTGCTTTCATAGCCACCCTCCCCATTCTTAATCTTCTTCTGATTTCCTGACTGCAGCCCCCATTTCTATCAATGTTTAGAATGTTTGATCCCAGGTATGAGAACTCTTTTACTATTCGTCTTAAGGTATTAGCTATTCCTCCTAATTTGGTGTCATCTGCAAATTTGAGAAGCATTCCCCCTATGCTTTCATCCAAGTCATTGATACAGATGTTGAATAGCCCTGGGCCCAGGACAGAACCCACTGGACACCCCACTGGTCACTTCTCTCCAGGATGAAGAAGAGGAGCCATTGCTGAGCACCATATGGGTTCGGCCAGTCAATTAATTTTGTTGTTAACTGCCCTGAAGTTGATCTCGGCTCATGGTGACCCTATGGATGAGACATCTCCAAGACACTCTGTCCTCCACTGCTCTGCTTAATTCCATCAACCCCTTAATACTGTGACCTCCTTAATAGAGTCCATCCATCTGGTATGTGCTCTTTCTCTCTTACTCCTTCCCTCCACCTTCCTCAGCATTATTGTTTTTTTCCAACGAGTCCTCTCTTCTCATGATGTGTCCAAAGTATGACAGCCTCAGTTTGGTCATCTTGGCTTCTAGGGGTATCTCTGGCTTAATTTGTTCTAGGACCCATTTCTTTGTCCTTTTGGCTGTCCATGGGATCCTCAGCACTCTTCTCCAGCCCCACATTCTCTCAAATGCATTGATTTTCTTCCTATCCTCTTTCTTAACTGTCCAGCTCTCATATCCATCCATGGAAATAGGGAATACAATGGCTTGTATGATTCTGACTTTTGTGCTGAGTTGTCTATCTTTGCATTTTAGGATCTTTTCTAGTTCTTTCATAGCCACCCTCCCCATTCTTAATTTTCTTCTAATCTCCTTCTGCAGTCCCCATTTCCATCAATGTTTCATCTCAGGTATGGGCATTCTTTTACTATTTCTATTTCATTGTCTTAGGTTGAAATTATGAGGTTATTGTTTTTGTTTTCTGTATGTTCAACATTATTTTGCACTTTCTTCTTTGATCTTCCTTAGTAGGTGTTCCAGGTCTGTGAGGTTTTCTGCTAGTATTACGGTGTCATCTGAATATCTCAGATTGTTGATATTCCTTCCTCCTATTTTCACTCCTCCTCCTTCTGTGTCCAAGCCTGATTTTCTTATAACATGTTATAAGGACAGAGGCTGGATGGACATCTGTCGGGGATGCGTTGATTTCAGTTCCTGTATGGTAGAAGGGGGATGGACTGGATAACCCTTGTAGTCTCTTGCAATGCTATGATTCTATGTTCTGCATACAAGTTGAACAGATAGGGTGAAAGGATTTAGCCTTGTCTGACCCTTTTACCAATTGGGAACCATTCTGTTTCTCTGTCTTCTGTCCTGACAGGAGCCTCTTGTTCTGAGTTCAGATTCCTCATCAGGACTATCAGATGTGTTGGCACTCCCATGTCTTTAAGGGCATTCCATAGCCTTTCATGATCTGTGCAGCCAAAGGCTTTGCTGTAGTCTATAAAGCACAGGCTGATTTTCTTTTGGAATTCCCTGCTATGCTCCATTAGCCATCGTATGTCTGCAATGTGGTCCCTGGTGCCTCTTCCTCACTGTGGGCCTTTGCAGACTGCCAGAAATAGTGCAAATTGAGTCCACTTTAACTGCCCTGGCTCAGTGCTAGGGAATCATGGGAACTGTATTTTTTTTTTTTTTGAGACATTGAGCCTTCTCTGTCAGAGAGCTCTGGGGCCACAATAAATTACAGTTCCCATGATTCCCTAGCACTGAGTCAGGGCAGTTCAAGTGGACTCAATTTGCACTATTTCTGGCAGTCTGCAAAGGTCCTGTATTTGCACTCCCATATCTTTAAAGGCATCCCATAGCCTATATACCTATAGGATCTTTTCTAGTGCTTTCATAGCCACCCTCCCCATTCTTAATCTTCTTCTGATTTCCTGACTGCAGTCACCATTTCTATCAATGTTTGATCCCAGGGATGGGAATTCTTTTACTCAGGAGTAGGCAAACTTTCCCCTTTAATGGCCGAGGGACTTCAGCTCCCAGAAGCCTCAGCCATGTTGGCCAATAGTCCCATGTTGGCCAATAGCTCCTGGGATTCTGGGAGCTGAAGTCCCTCGGCCCTTAAAGGGGAAAGGCTGCCTGCCCCTGCTTTTACTATTCGCCTTAGGGTTGCCATAAGTCAGAAAGGACTTGAAGGCACACAACGACAACAGCCAACCTCAACAGAGGTGTGAGTGATGGCCTAGGACCCAGCCAGGTCACACTCTCTCAGCCTCCCCAAGGGAAAGCAATGGCAAACCCTCTCTGAAGAAACCTGCCAAGGAGAGCCCAGGATAGGTTCACCCTAAGTCGGAAAGGCCTTGGCCCTACCTTCTTCCCGGCGGGACCCTCCGCCGCCTCCGCATCCCCTCTCCTCTCCTCTCCGTCTCTCGCTCACGGCGGAAGGAAGGAAGGGCTGCCCAGGCTGGGAGAAGAACCGGAAACCGGAAGCGCCGCTCAAGCCCCGCCCCGCCGGGTCTGAGGACCCCTTCCGCCTGCGACGTGGCAGCCTGTCAAGCCCGTCGGGTTCTTTCCCTAGACCGAAAATATGAGGAGGAACATATTATAGTATACATATATAAAATATTTTTATAAAAAAAGTTTTAAAAGAGGCGTTATGGACATAAAAAAACAGGCACTCCGTTAGTGACCTATATCATGTAAGAGGGGCTGCAAAGGGGCCTCGGGGGAGACATGTTTGTTTGGGGCAAGTGAGTCTTGGGAAGCCATCTTTACTAGGACCCTCGTCTTCTTATCCTATCTTACCGAAACCTTTTTCTCCAGGCTGCTGCTTCTGCTGCTGATTTATTATTATTATTATTATTATTGCTTTTGTTGTTGTTACTGCTACTATTACTACTATTACCGGTATTATATTATTTATATACAAATAATAAATATTATTTATATACAAATTTATATATTTATATTATTAATAATCATAAATATGTGTATCATATATATATATATATATATATATATGTGTGTGTGTGTGTGTATCATATATATATATATATATATATATAATTCTACAGGGCAATCTATGTATATATGTAATATATACATAGATAGATAGACTTAGAGCAGATATAGATATAGATCTATACACATATAGATAAATAGACTTAGAGCAGATACCATACTTCTTAATTCCCACGTATTTGCTCAGGCTTTTACTTCTTTTAAAATCCCCAGGTATAAATCCTTCATCCACAAAGAAGCCCTCTTTGAACCCCTCTTTGAGGCTTCCTTTGCCCTGGAGAAAGATGGCGACCACAGAGGCATGCGTACCCTCCTCTAAAATGGCGGCCCTTCTCTCCGGTCCGCTTGCCCTGACACAAAATGGCGGCTTCCGCCTGGAAAGAAAGCTGCCATACGGGTGACGTCAGCGCCCGGCCTCGCTTGCCCTGACCAATCATGGCGGAGGAGAGGTGAAACGTCTGCGTGACCATGTGACGCGGCGTGGCTCCGCCCCTTTCCCTCAAGCCAGATGCGCTCCTATTGATTCGCGTTCTCTCGGAGAAGATGGAGCGGCGGAGAGGAGTGAGGGGCGCCCGGGGAAGGAGGCGGGAAAGGCGATAGACCCCTCGTCTCCCGCCCTTTGCTGACATCTGAAGAGGCAGCGGCTGCAGAAGTTGAAATTCGAGGCTCTTGAGGGAAACCCAGGGCCGCCTTCGCTTTTTCAAGAGGTGTGTCCCAACCTGGCTCCCGTACCCGCTCTTCCCGCCAAAAACCTGAGGAGAGGGCGTGGTAGGAGCATAGGTTTACCCCGCCCCTTTGGAAGGAGGAGGAGGAGGGACCTATAAGATCACTTCCCCCCGGGAGGAGGAGCTAAATCATTGGGACCGCCCTTGGGGGCGGAGCTACAGTATGGCCCTGGCCTCCTCTCAGAGGAAAGGGGTTGAGTTGCCTTCCTTTAGAAGGGGGGAGGAGCCAAGGCTCTGGGGGAGGAGTCAGCAGTGAGGGAGGAGCCAAGGCATTGAGGGAGGAGTCAGAGCAGTGAGGGGGAGCTAAGGCATTGAGGGAGGAGCCAAAGTACTGAGGGAGGAGTCATTGCACTGAGGGAGCCATCGCCAAAGCATTGGGGGAGGAGCCAGTGCACTGAGGGAGGAGCCAACAGACTGCAGGTGGGGCCAAGGCATTGAGGGAGGAGTCAAAGTGCTGAGGGAGGAGCTAAGGCAGTGGGAGGAGTCAGAGCAGTGAGGGAGGAGCTAAGGCATTGAGGGAGGGGTCAAAGTAGTGAGGGAGGAGCCAACAGACTGCAGGAGGGGCCAAGGCATTGAGGGAGGAGTCAAAGCACTGAGGGAGGAGCTAAGGCAGTGGGAGGAGTCAGAGCAGTGAGGGAGGAGCCAAGGCATTCAGGGAGCCATAAGCCAAAGCATTGGGGGAGGAGTCAGAGCACTGAGGGAGGAGCCAAAGGGCTGGGGAGGGACCAAGGCATTCAGGGAGCTGCTGCCAAAGCACTGAGGGAGGAGCCAAGGCATTGCCCCTCCCCTTAGGGGGTGTGGCCTCACGATGGCCCCTCCCTCTCTCTGAGAGGAGACACTTTCCGGCCATGAAGCCCCTCCGCCTGCTCTGCCGCCACAAGAGGGCGCTGGGGCTGGGGGCTCTGGCCCTCTTTGGGGGGGTCCTCCTCTACCTGGCCAAGTGCACCTCGGAGGGTCTGAAGCCCTCCCAGGGCTGGGGCCTCCCCCACCATCAGGGCCCCGCTGGCCGTCCGGGGAGCCCGAGTGGCCCGCGTCCCCCGGCTGCGGCCATCGCCCCGGCCCCGGCCCCCGAGGAGACGGCCTTCCTGGCGGTGCTGGTGGCCAGCGGCCCCAAGTACACCGAGCGGCGCAGCATCATCCGCAGCACGTGGCTCTCGGGGGCCGGCGGCGGCGGCGGTGGGGAGGTCTGGGCCCGCTTCGTGGTGGGCACCGGAGGCCTGGCGGAGGAGGAGCGCCGCACGCTGGAGCTGGAGCAGAGCCGCCACCGGGACCTGTTGCTGCTCCCCGACCTGCGGGACTCCTACGAGAACCTGACGGCCAAGGTCTTGGCCATGTACGTCTGGCTGGACCGGCACCTGGACTTCCGCTTCGTCCTCAAGGCCGACGACGACACCTTCGTCCGCTTGGACGTCCTGCTGGAAGAACTGAGGGCCAAGGAGCCGCGGCGCCTCTACTGGGGCTTCTTCTCCGGACGCGGGCGCGTAAAATCCGGCGGCAAGTGGAAGGAAAACGCCTGGCTGCTGTGCGACTACTACCTGCCGTACGCCCTCGGAGGGGGCTACGTGATTTCCGCCGACCTGGTGCGCTACCTGCGCCTCAGCCGAGACTATCTCAACCTCTGGCAGAGCGAGGACGTCTCCCTGGGGGCCTGGCTGGCTCCGGTGGACGTGAAGCGGCTCCACGACCCTCGTTTTGACACGGAGTACAAATCCCGAGGCTGCAACAATAAGTACATTGTGACTCACAAGCAGAGCATCGAGGACATGTTGGAGAAGCACCAGACTCTGGCCAAAGAAGGGAAGCTTTGTAAAGAGGAGGTGAAACTCAGGCTCTCTTACGTCTACGACTGGAGCGTTCCTCCTTCGCAGTGCTGTCAGAGGAAAGATGGCGTTCCCTGAAACCCGCAGGAATGAGAAGGAAAGGAGCGTGAACCGGGAGGGAATGCTAGCGGGGAACGGATGTGGGGCACATTGCAGTGCCTCCCCTGTGGCTAAAGCTTTTAAATTATTCTGAGATTTCAGGCCATATTGCATCACTCCTACGTTCCAGACTTTGGGGGGTTGCAGACTGCCAGAAATAGTGCAAATGGAGTCCACTTTTAGGGTTAGGGAATCATGGGACCTGTAGTTTATTGTGGCACCAGAGCTCTCTGACAGAGAAGGCTCAATGTCTCAGAAAAAAACCAATACAATTCCCATGAGTCCCTAGCACTAACCCTAACCCTAAAAGTGGACTCAATTTGCACTATTTCTGGCAGTCTGCAAAGGCCCTTAGTTTCAAGCTGCAAAGAGCTCCAGAAGAGCATGAAGCAAGTTATGGCTCCAAGAAAGGGATGTGAGATGATGATCAGTTGTGTTTCCATGTGTGTGTGAGGGGCAAACCCTGAACAATTTTGTAGGTTCTTTATGCTACCGTCCTAAGTGAAATGATAATTCTTCCAGCCATCCTATATGTCAGGGGTAGGCAACCTTTCCCCTTTAAGGGCCGAGGGACTTCAGCTCCCAGAAGCCTCAGCCATGTTGGCCAATAGTCCCATGTTGGCCAATAGCTCCTGGGATTCTGGGAGCTGAAGTCCCTCGGCCCTTAAAGGGGAAAGGTTGCCTACCCCTGACTTAAATGGTTGCCAGATTGCTCACCAAGGCTGTGTTTAGAAGGGTACGTTGTTAGGCTGTATTGAAGATGTCCTGTTCACGACTGAACATTCAAGGACTCATGGCTCCCCTGTGTATCTGCATTAGTTCTGGTTATTAGTTATTCTGCATTAGTTAATATTACTATCAAGAAATGATGAGCCTCCTTATTGTGGGAATTTCTCTTGAGTTGCAACTCCAGGAGATGACTGGAAAACACTGGAGTGGCATGGATGTGAAAGAATACCTTACCCCAGAGTAAGTTAGGGCCTGAACAGACTGCCAGAAATAATCCAGCTTGAGACCACTTTAACTGCCTTGGCTCAGTGCTAGGGAATCATGGGAATTGTAGTGTTTTTTTTTTCCTGAGACATTGAGCCTTCTCTATCAGAGAGTTCTGGTGCCACAATAAACGACAGTTCCCATGATTCCCTAGCACTGAGCCAGGACAAAGTGGTCTCAAGCTGGATTATTTCTGGCAGTCTGTTCAGGTCCTTAGTTGAAAAACGTTAACAGATTTGCAGTTTTCCATGGCCTTTGTGTTACATTTTTCTTAAAATCACATTTTGGAGACCTATCAACTCAGCAAGGAGTTTTTCTTGAGTTCATGGAACACAGTGGGGCCATTCAGATGTTGCTGAACTTCAGCTCCCATCAACAATAGCCAGCATAGCGGTCATGAAGCATGATGGGAATTGCATCCCAGCAGCATCTGGAGGGCCTCATATCTTCCATATTTGTACCAGAATCTTCCTTCATGTGCAGCTGGGCTTTCTGTAGTTTAGAGTCGAGGCACTGACTAATTCTGTGCAAATAATACTAATGACTAATAATCGTTGGAGAAAACCTTGCAGACTGGTATAAAGACATTTAATTTGCACAACACGAGATTTAAGGTTCAGAGGAGGCTGTCTGTGGAAGAACCAGACCCTCACAATTTGTGTCATACAAAATCGCTGCATGGAGTTGAAGTAATGCCATTTGGTACTCCCTGCAAATAATAATAATAATAATAATAATAATAATAATAATAATAATATTAAGTTAAAATATTTATCCTGAGAGTGATAACTGCTGGTTGACTTTGGAAAGCACTAATGAATAAAGAGTCGGAGGCGTCCATTTGGTGCGGAGTCTCCCTTACAGGATGTGTGCCAGTAGTGCTGAGATCTTCAAAATGGAAAATTATGATCCAACTTTAGTTTAAGGCATGGCTTTCCAACCAGATGGCCACCTGACTGGGGATGATGGATGTGGAAGTCCAACACTTCCAGAGGCCACAAGGTTGGGGAAAGCTGCTCTGCACATGTTGGGACCTCAGCTAAATGTAGCCCACCAGTCACATTATATGGCAGGGGTAGGCAACCTTTCCCCTTTAAGGGCCGAGGGACTTCAGCTCCCAGAATCCCAGGAGCTATTGGCCAACATGGCTGAAGCTTCTGGGAGCTGAAGTCCCTCGGCCCTTAAAGGGGAAAGTTTGCCTACCTCTGTTATATGGCCTGCCCCAATTTTGTTCTGAGGAAATAGGACGAAATAAAAGGATGATTACTGAGCCTCTGGTGGGTTGCCATTTTTTACTTCAGCGCAGGATTCAGTAGATCGCCAGTTGGGCAGCTGTGCTCTGAGAAGGTAATTTTTACAAAAGTAAAAAATAAATTGTCCCCTTACCTTGAGAAAAGTTGTTATTGTATGTACAAAATTCTGTGTTTACTATGGTGGTGACTTATTTATAAATGTTGTAAATGTCTTTGTGTATAGTTGAAAATAGCCAAGTGTCACAATAATTTTAAATTATTCAAAGGAGCGTGTCAAAGCACCGTGAATATTACTTATAATATTACTTACAAACTGCCCTTTCTGTTGTACAGCTTTATTATTTAAATCCTCTGGGGCTTTGCTTTTTTTTTGTCCCCAAATCCTCTGCATGTATCTTGGGAAGCTTGTAAAAAGGATGTAATGATAACCCCTATTTAGTCCAAATATCCATGCTTCTGAAAATCATTTCTGTTGTTGCTTCTATTTTTAAAGGCTTCTCCATACTTCCGTACAACCATCCACGTAACAACCCCCCCGCCGTGGCGATTGGATTGTAAGCTTCAGAAGAAAGGGAAAATTGCCAAATGAAATGTGACAGTGGAAAGCTCATGTTGAACAACTGCTGAAAGCTTTTTATAGAAAGCTGTGTGCTTGTCAGCTACCTGCGTTGGAAAGATTAGCCGCTTCATCCTTTGGAGGAGAATTACATGGACTTTAAAACAGTGGGACTACACCAAGGCAGAGTGGTTGACTTCCCAAACGTTTAGATTAGGGGTAGGCAACCTTTCCCCTTGAAGGGCCGAGGGACTTCAGCTCCCAGAAGCCTCAGCCATGTTGGCCAATAGCTCCTGGGATTCTGGGAGCTGAAGTCCCTCGGCCCTTAAAGGGGAAAGGTTGCCTACCCCTGGTTTAGATATTTTATGTGCTAATTTATTACAGCGCTGCTGCACTGTACTGACCAAACAGGCTGCTTAAGAAGCTTACTTTCTATTACACAAAACACTTATGTAACCCCAACACGGATATTTCGCCATTCCTTCCATTTAGTGCAGGGGTAGGCAACCTTTCCCCTTTAAGGGCCGAGGGACTTCAGCTCCCAGAATCCCAGGAGCTATTGGCCAACATGGGACTATTGGCCAACATGGCTGAGGCTTCTGGGAGCTGAAGTCCCTCGGCCCTTAAAGGGGACAGGTTGCCTACCCCTGATTTGGAGTGATGAAGAATGCAGTTAGAACAATGGTTTTTAGAAAGCAAGGAAGGAAGCAAATCATTTTATTTGATTTATCCAAAGTACTTGTCATTCAGGGGGGGATTGCAGACTGCCAGAAATAGTGCAAATTGAGTCCACTTTTAGGGTTAGGGTTAGGGTTAGGGAATCATGGGACCTGTAGTTTATTGTGGCACCAGAGCTCTCTGACAGAGAAGGCTCAATGTCTCAGAAAAAAACCAATTCCCATGATTCCCTAGCACTAACCCTAACCCTAAAAGTGGACTCAATTTGCACTATTTCTGGCAGTCTGCAACCCCCCCCCCCCCCTCAGTCTCCCTGCTTCTTTTTCCACAGCATTGCCGACAATGTCCAAAATATAGTCAGGAAAGTGAAAAGGTCACTTAATGCAGTGTTTCTGAAGCTATCTGATCCGGTGGAGTGGCACTTGTTCGTTCAATATGCCAGAGACCAGTACCTTATTTGTGTTCATTGCCTAGAATTCCTTTTTTTTTTCTTTGTTGACTGCCTTTGCGTCGATCTCGACCGATGGCAACCCTATGGATGAACATCTCCAGGACCCTCTGTCCTCTCCTGCTGTGCCCAGCTCCTGCAAAATCATATTCGTGGTCTCTTTAATAATTAATAACTCTGTGGTCAACTTGAAGCAAAAGTCACGCTGAAGGAGCTAGAGATTCCTAGAGAGAAGACTCCACTAGGCATTTGTAGCTCCTCTAGCGTAATTTTATGGTCAATGCCTGGCAGATATTGACCACAGAGTTGCACTGGAGGACCTAGAGATTCCTAGAGAGAACACTTCTCTGGGCATTTGTAGCTCCTCCAGTGCAACTCTATGGTCAATGTCTGGCAGATGTTGACCATAGAGTTGCACTGAAGGAGCTAGAGAGAAGACTCCACTAGGCATTTGTAGCTCCTCTAGCGTAATTTTATGGTCAATGCCTGGCAGATATTGACCACAGAGTTGCACTGGAGGACCTAGAGATTCCTAGAGAGAACACTTCTCTGGGCATTTGTAGCTCCTCCGGTGCAACTCTATGGTCAATGCCTGGCAGATATTGACCACAGAGTTGCACTGGAGGACCTAGAGATTCCTAGAGAGAACACTCCAGTGGGCATTTATAGCTCCTCCAGCGTAATCCTATGGTCAATGTCTGGCAGATGTTGACCACAGAGTTGCACTGGAGGACCTAGAGATTCCTACACAGGCGTCCTTTCGGGTAAAAACATGTTTTTGTTATTTGTGGTTTTTCCACATTCACGGTGTGTGTGTCCGTCCGTCCGTCCTGTACCACTAACCCCAGCAAATGTGGAGGGACAAATGCATATCAGTTCCAAAAGGCAAAGGTGGATTTTGCCATTTTATATAAGGGACGCCATTTTCACTACCCGTTGTATACAATGGGGGTTGAGTATCTACAGATTTTGGTATCCATGGTCCTGAAACCAAACCCCAGTAGATACCAAGGGCCCGTTGTATTAGCTTTTCTAATGAATAATGTCTTCTCATGGTATGTCTGGAGTATGACAGTCAGTATTCCCTCGGAGTGTGGTGGCGTCTCCTTCCTTGGAGGTCTTTAAGCAGAGGCTGGGTGGCCATCTGTCATTGGGGATGCTTTGATTGGGAGTTCCTGCATGGCAGAATGGGGTTGGACTGGATGGCCCTTGGGGTCTCTTCGAACTCTGATTCTATGATTCTATTCTATTAGCTTTTAGTAAATTTCTTCCTTGTCTTGACTGAGGTGTAACATGCATTCATTGGCGGAGATGTCTGGTTTCTCGTACTCGGCACATTTTGGGCACATGCATGTATGTCTCCGTTTTCACGTTCTACAGGTGTCCTTGACTAGTTGCATTATTTCTCTGTGCCATTAGCGATTAAAAAAGCTCTAGTCTGCGGTTTTTCATTGTTTTACCTATGAATCAATTAAAATTGGCTGCATAAGCCATCTCCTTTATGTGTCTTTAGCACAGAAGGATCTTGCCAAAATGTGGTGTATTTTCCCCTGTGCGCTTAAAAATCTTATCGACCGCCTGCTACTTATACTACTATATTACATATACTATATTATATTATACTGCTCTATTACATATACTATACTATATGATAGTCCTGAGCTTGCCAGATGGGAAGCCGAAGTTTATTTCTTGGTTACAACATCAAGAGGAGATTGGATGACATTACATGAATGCTTCTTGCTAGCTCAAAGACACTTAAAAGTTACAATCTTCAATCAATCAAGGACAAAAAAACACCCTAAAATTTCTCATTACATACACAGCAATCCGAATTGGGATGATGCTCGAAAGGTCAATCTCATATTGTCTTGGCACGCAAACTGGTCATCAAGTGTCCAGCGTTTTCGCAGACGTTGCCGTGTTAGCCTCTTGCTGCATTAAAAAGGAGGAAGGAACGGGAGCGAAAAAAGGAACGTAGCAGCACCTTTTCAGAGTAAAGGGTTTTTATTTTAGCATGAGCTTCTTCGGATGCAGTGCAGAGTGATATTGAAACCTCAGGTATAAAGCATCTGTATACAGTTGTAGGAGTGGGATAGAATGTAGTGGGATCCAGAAAGGTGCAAATCATAAGTTTTCTTATCTATCTATCTATCTATCTATCTGTCTGTCTGTCTGTCTGTCTGTCTATCTATCTATCTGTCTATCTATCTATCTATCTGTCTGTCTATCCACCTGTCTGTCTATCTATCAATCTTATCTATCTATCTATCTATCTATCTATCTGTCTATCCACCTGTCTGTCTATCTGTCTATCTTATCTATCTATCTATCTATCTATCTATCTATCTATCCGTCTGTCTGTCTGTCTATCTATCTATCTTATCTATCTATCTATCTATCTATCTATCTATCTATCTATCTATCTGTCTATCCACCTGTCTGTCTATCTGTCTATCTTATCTATCTATCTGTCTATCCACCTGTCTGTCTATCTGTCTATCTTATCTATCTATCTATCTATCCATCTGTCTGTCTGTCTATCTATCTATCTATCTATCTGTCTGTCTATCCACCTGTCTGTCTATCTATCTATCTTATCTATCTATCTATCTATCTATCTATCTATCTATCTATCTATCTATCTACCTATCTGTCTATCCACCTGTCTGTCTATCTGTCTATCTTATCTATCTATCTATCTATCTATCCATCTGTCTGTCTGTCTATCTATCTATCTATCTATCTGTCTGTCTATCCACCTGTCTGTCTATCTATCTATCTTATCTATCTATCTATCTATCTATCTATCTATCTATCTGTCTGTCTATCCACCTGTCTATCTATCTGTCTATCTGTCTATCCATCTATCCACCTGTCTGTCTATCTGTCTATCTATCTTATCTATCTATCTATCTATCTATCTATCTATCTATTTGTCTATCTGTCTATCTGTCTATCCACCTGTCTGTCTATCTATCTATCTATCTATCTATCTATATCTTTATCAATGACTTGGATGAAAGCATAGGGGGAATGCTTATCAAATTTGCAGATGACACCAAATTAGGAGGAATAGCTAATACCCCAGAAGACAGGATGAAAATGCAAAATGACCTTAATAGATTAGGAAGCTGGGCCAAAGCTAACAAAATGAATTTCAACACAGAGAAATGTAAGGTATTGCACTTAGGCAGAAAAAATGAAATGCATAGATATAGGATGGGGGACACCTGGTTTAACGCAACTATGTGTGAAAGGGATCTAGGAGTCCTAGTGGACCACAAGTTGAACACGAGTCAACAGTGTAATGCAGCAGCTAAAAAGGCCAATGCGATTTTAGGCTGCATTAATAGAAGTATAGTGTCTAGATCGAGAGAAGTAATAGTGCCACTCTATTCTGCTTTGGTCAGGCCTCACCTGGAATAATCCTGTGTCCAGTTCTGGGCACCACAATTCAAAAAGGAGGTTGAGAAGCTGAAGCATGACCAGAGGAGGGCGACCAAAATGGTGAAGGGTCTGGAAACCATACCCTATGAGAAACGACATAGGGAACTGGGTGTATTTAGCCTGGGGAAGAGAAGGTTAAGAGGGGATATGATAGCCTTCTTTAAATATTTGAAGGGATGTCATATTGAGGAGGGAACAAGCTTCTTTTCTGCTGCTCCAGAGAATAGGACCCGGAGGAATGAATGCAAGCTACATGAAAAGAGATTCCACCTCAACATTAAGAGGAACTTCCGGACAGTAAGAGCTGTTGACAGTGAAGCAGATTCCCATGGAGATTTTAGTGAAGTCTCCTTCTTTGGAGGTCTTTAAACAGAGGCAGGATGACCATCTGTCGGGGAAGGTTTGATTTTGAGTTCCTGCATGGTAGAATGGGGTTGGACTGGATGGCCCTTGGGGTCTCTTCCAACTCTAGGATTCTGTGATGCTACGATCTCTCAAAAGACACTAAACAATACTTTTCCAACCCCACCAAGGATTGAACTTGAGACCTACATACAAAACATATACTCTGTCACTCCGCTGCGAACACCTCTGGACTGATGTCGGGCTTGTTAAGTCTCCAAAGAGAAACAGATACTCTCTCTATCGGTGTCTCTATCAATACACGACGACTGCCAAAATGTTGTTTTGTTGTTGTTGTCTTTGAAATCTCTGCCGTAACCCACCTCCACATCCAAGACTTGAACATTTGACTCATGTTCCAACCACAAAGAGAGAGCCTTGCAAAAAGTGGCAGGATCAGACAAATCTGTCAGGAGATCTGGGGTTTTTCCTGTTGTTTCAGCGTGAAGCATCATTTTATGGGATTTCTGCAGAGTTAACTTCAAAGGATGTCTTCCAAAGGACGGCACCGAATTCGAGTGTCTTGACAAATTAAATGTGCAGAGAGAGGTTTTTGCAAATGCAAACGTAGAGGAGGTGTTGGCAGCATGCCACACACTTTGAACCGTGAAAGGAGGCTCTTGTTAAGGAGAATGTCACTTGCTGTCATAAAGTATTCAGGAGTTTGCAGGAGGCCTTGCGCAAAGGGGAGAAAGTGGCTGTCTTATTCTTGTTTTACAAGAAATACCTACCTTTGAAGTGTTAAATGCCTCTTAGGTCCCGTATTCTGTGCTATATATCTCTCATCTTTCATAGAATCATAGAATCATAGAGTTGGAAGAGACCACAAGGGCCATCCAGTCCAACCCCATTCTGCCATGCAGGAACTCCCAATCAAAGCATCCCTACCACTCCGCTCTAGTTCTGTCCTATGGATCTTTCTGTCCCCTTCATCGTTCTTCTCCCGCCAGGAGCAAGACCTTTCTCTTTTATTCTCTTTTATTGGCTTGAAGACTTTTGGGGTCCTGCAGATGGAAACAATATATGGAGCTACTTAGAAACCTCCCTGGAAGAAGCCAAGAGGACCAAACTGAGGCTGTCGTACTTCGGACACATCATGAGAAGAGAAGGGAGGACTCTTTGGGAAAGACAATAATAATGCTGGGGAAGGCTGCCAACTTCTTTCTTTCAGTTTATAGTCTCAAAGGTGCTCCAAGATCTGTCCCCATACTATTGCATCTGAGGAAGTAGACTGAGGTCTAGGAAAGCTCAGGATGCCAACTTCTTTCTTTTAGTGAGTCTCAAAGGTGCTACAAGATCTCTCTACATCATCATTATTATTATTATAATATCCAAATGCATCTGAGGAAGTAGACTGAAGTCTAGGAAAGCTCATGCTGCCAACTTCTTTCTTTCAATGAGTCTCAAAGGTGCTACAAGATCTCTCTACATTATTATTATTATTATTATTAAATATCCAAATGCATCTGAGGAAGTAGACTGAAGTCTAGGAAAGCTCATGCTGCCAACTTCTTTCTTTCAGTTCATCTCAAAGGTGCTACAAGATCTCGCTATATTATTATTATTATTATTATTATTGTTCCTATTACCGCGCTATTATTCCTATTACTGCCCTAGTGCATGCATGAAGGTCTTTGCTCACTTAGGCAAAGTGCTACATATAAATACCAAGAATCATTACGTATTTTATTAAGCGATTCCTGAAATGCATTCCACCTCTGCGTTCATGAGTATCTCCCTCGAAAAGCTTTTTCCAGCCACATCCCTGGCAGACCTCACATATGGAAATAATAATAATAATAATAATAATAATAATAAAGCTTTATTTATACCCCGCCTTTAGCCAAAGCTGTCAAGGCGGCTTACAAGTTAAAAAGAATACACCCATACCATCAACACCAAATAACCCCCCTTAAAAATATATTAAATCGTTATACAAGTTAAAATCCTAATGACAGTAAAGAGCCGGCAAATGTTGCAAAGACGTCCTATGAGCCGCACGGGCAGGTTTTTAAGCCTCGCACAAAGAGAGACGTGCGATTATGAATTGCTCTGACCTAATTAGACACGATAGATCCGATGCGCCGCGCGTTCCGGCATCTGTATTAAGTATTTATGATCACGGCCGAGTTTTGCTCAAGTGCGGCCGAGGAGGTGAGCCGGGGTTTAATAAATAAAATGTGACGCTCCACTGCCTGCTTTCCCACCTGCCCCCCCACCAAAAAATGTGTATTAATAATACAGAAACCCCTTTTCTTCCTGGAGATTGGAGGTATCTTTCTACTTTGCGTCGCAGAAGGCGGAGGGGAGCAATATGATGCAAAGGCCAGTGAGCCGATGAAGACACCTCAACATTAGGAGGAACAGTAAGAGCTGTTGACAGTGAAGCACACTCCTTCCTCAGAGTTTGGTGGAGTCTCCTTCCTTGGAGGGCTTTAAACAGAGGCTGGATGGCCATCTGTCAAAGGGGATGCTTTGATTGGGAGTTCCTGCATGGCAGAACGGGGTTGGACTGGATGACCCTTGGGGTCTCTTCCAACTCTAGGATTCTATGATTCTATAAGTAGATAAATACAAGATATCTCAGGTTGCTGTGTTGGATAGCTTGACTATTTAGGCAAACGACACAACTGCATGTAAAGACTGGAAGATGTTTCAGTTCAACTGAGTAAAAGCAAGAACTGCTAGGAAGGAAGTTCATCCAAAACACGGATGTTTTTTGCTAATATGTTATTTTGTTGGATTTTGTCAGGCATTGGTTGGTTGTCTTAACTATTGTATTTTTTATCTGCTGTTCACCGGCTAGATTGGTTTCCACTGGGGCGGTATATAAATAAATATTATTATTATTATTATTATTATTGTCCGTGGGGCGGTTTGTTTTGTTAACCCTGTTGATGTGGGAAAGAATGGTGTGGCTATAGGTTGCTTTTATTATTGGTGTTCTATAATAAACATATAAATAGAAAAAGAAAACAGATTTGGCGTTGGATCAGTGTTGTGTATGCAGGGATGCAAACTGGATTTTAAAAAATGTTTTCCTGTTCAGTTAAGGAGCAGATTTTTGGGAAGAGGGTGGCGGATACGTTACGGCACAGGCCACACACATGCAAACGGAGATGCAAATGCACCAGAACATTATGCGCCAGATCATATCTCCAAATCCTTGCAAGGCATCTTTTTGTGACTCGAGGGCAGAGGACAAGTGAGCAGAGGAACACAGCAAATCCCTTTGATTTCCACTCAGCGTTGGACATGGCTGAAAGCATCTCCTTCTCCTCTAGGTAGGAATCCATCCTCTTCCCTTTCTTCCCTTTTGTCAGGGACCAAGGTTAAAGGAAGGAGAAAAGGCTCAGTTGTCCAAATCTCCCCATTGCATCTCCTTTTGGGGTCTGGCACATCGTTCCGTCGACGTTTTTAACCAAAGCGGTGCTAGAAGGCACCATGAATTACGCATTTCCCTCTACGCCACGCCACTCCGCTCGGCTCAGGCCTCAGATGTGGTGACTTCTTTCTCAGATACGGTTTGCTTGTTCATAGAATCATAGAATCATAGAATCATAGAGTTGGAAGAGACCACAAGGGCCATCCAGTCCAACCCCCCTGCCATGCAGGAACTCCCAATCAAAGCAAAGGTCTGTTCCACCAAAATTCCAATTGATTAGTTGGAGGTTCATTCTCCCCATTCACTTCTTCAAAATACATTACAAATGGGTACCATGTTGTTAGCCGGTTTTGTTTAAATATTTGAAGGGATGTCATATTGAGGAGGGAGCAAGCTTGTTTCTATAGAATCCTAGAGTTGGAAGAGACCCCCCAAGGGCCATCCAGTCCAACCCCATTCTGCCATGCAGGAACTCACAATCCAAGCACCCCCCTGTGACAGATGGCCAGCCAGCCTCTGTTTAAAGACCTCCAAGGAAGGAGACTCCACCACAATCTCCGAGGAAGGAGTGTGTTCCACTGTCGAACCGCCCTTATTGTCAGGAAGTTAATGTAGATACTATCCTTCTATTAATGCAGCCTAAAACGGCATTGGCCGTTTTAGCTGCTGCATCACACTGTTGACACATGTTCAACTTGTGGCCTACAAGGACTCCTGTCGGGGATGTTTTGATTATGAGTTCCATGCAGGGAGCTGGGGATGTTTAGCCTGGAGAAGAGAAGGCTGAGAGGTGATACGATAGCCGTGTTTAAATATTTGAAGGGATGTCATATCGAGGAGGGAACAAGCTTGCTTTCTGCTGCTCCAGAGACTAGGACCCGAAACAATGGATGCAAGCTGCAAGAAAAGAGATTCCACCTCAACATTAGGAGGAACCTCCTGACAGTAAGGGCGGTTCAACAGTGGAACACACTCCTTCCTTGGAGAGTAGTGGAGTCTCCTTCCTTGGAGGTCTTTAAGCAGAGGCTGGATGGCCATCTGTCGGGGATGCTTTGATTGGGAGCTCCTGCATGGCAGAATGGGGTTGGACTGGATGGCCCTTGGGGTATCTTCCAACTCTATGGACGTATTCACACAGGCGGCTCTAAAGCCGCCTAGAAGCCCCCTGGAAGCCATCAGGAGTCATTCCGGCGGCGAAAACAGCAGCCGCCGGAATGACTCCTGATTGCCTCCGGCAGAAGCGCCTGTAATTCCTTTTTAAAAAAGGAATTAAAAAGATGGCGCTAAAGCCGGCTAGCGGCAGGGATGGCGCAGGGATTGCGCAAGATGGGGCGGGGCTTGCTGCGACGTAGTTTGAACACGTCGAGCAAGACCCCGGAGTGAGGTAGGGATGGCGCAGGGATGGCGAAGGATGAGGAGGGGCTTGCTGCGACGTCATGTGAACTTTTCCTGCACAGAGCCGGAGTGGGGCCAGATGGAGGTAGGAACGACTCCCTTTTTTGCTCTGTGTGAAAACGTCCTATGATTCTATGATTCTATGATTCTATGGCACAGGGTTGGACTGGATGACCCTTGAGGCCTCTTCCAACTCTAGGATTCTATGATTCTACGAGGTCAGTAGGGAGGGTGACCACCCAGAGTGACCGCACCGGGTGACGCCAACCCTAGTCATTAGGATTTCTGCTTAAGGAGGCATCGCATGACTCCTGACAACAGGAGATGGCTTCTTCTGCAGCCCTTAAACTAAACTCAGTGGGCCTGCATAGCAAGCCAGTTTCTTTAGGAGGGAAGACTGGAAGGAGCTGTGCTTAGGAAAGCTGCATTAGGGAATGGGTCGACTGCAGCAAGGAGCAACCTCCCAGCCCAGTGGGGACTCCCAGTTATACCAGCTCCAAGATCAGCGCTCCATGTGGTTCAATAATTCAGCAGCAGATTAAAATTTAATTCCATCCCCGGCAGCGACCCGGGGAGAGCTGGGAGTTCCATTTATTCATTAATCTGCAAAATTATTATTGCTTTTAATTAAACACACAACCATCTCTTTATTGCGGAGGGAGCTGGGGGCCCTTTTCTTGGAGCCGCTGCATGTCGATGAATGACGCAGTTGTCGCTTAAGCGAAAACATGATCAACGCATGGCATAAAAAGAGGAATGGAGAGGCGAGAAAGGCAAGGGGCACCCCAAATTCTGGTTTCTCTCTGATTTTCTTTTTCTCCCCCCTCCCCTTCAGTCATAAATTCTGTTCATCCAAAACTCTGAGCATTTGGGGGTATTGCATGAAAATTCTGGTGGTTTTCATGCATCTTTCTCTGATTATGTCCATAACCATAACATTAAGAATGGGTTCCAATAAGTAACTTGCATATACTTGCATTTATACATGCATGTTACCTAGTGGAGCCCATTCTTAATGCTATTGTTATTGAGTTCCTGCATGGCAGAATGGGGTTGGACTGGATGGCCCTTGGGGTCTCTTCCAACTCTAGGATTCTATCAAAATTTCTATACAGTGAGGCTCTAATCTGTAGCGGACTGCATAAATCCAGCAGAGGGATCTGCAGAGGGGCGGGTTACAAATAAAACCTATTATTATTATTATTATTATTATTATTAGCAATGTAAATCTGGCCCTGTCTCTTTGGATATCCTGTCGCTCTGACAAGGGTGTACGTGTGTATTTGTGGAAAGATCACAGTTTTTGAAAGGTGGCTGGAATTGTGTCATTTTTGTTCCAGCGAGAGCCGACCCAGAGAATCCGCTCTTCATCGGTGAGCCGACACTCAGGCAAATCCAGTTCATTTAGGCTGCAGTTTCCCTATTTTTATATTGCTATTATATTGTTATTGTTTTTAGTTTGCTTCTTTTTCTTTTTTACGATTGGGAGGGGGTTGGAGTAAGGGATTATTTAGAAATCCGGTTTTAATTGCATATTGCATTTTATTCTTATTCCTATTTGTTGTAACCCGCCTCGATCCGCAGGGCGCGTCGGGCTATAAATAAAATTTATTATTATTATTATTATTATTATTATTATTATTATTAGTTTGAGCAACAACTGCAAAATCCTGACCAGCCCAGAGCCATTTGTCTGCTTCTGGGACCCTCCAGGGGTTGCATAGGGTCCCAAAAATGTCCCCAAATGGGAGGAAAAACAAAAGGAAAATGGAAGAGGCCAGAAATCTACTTCTGTGTTTTTGGTATTAAACAACGTAAAGTGTCTTGAAACTTGTCTGAAAGATGGATCGCCATTCTTGAATGCTTCCAGGAGAGGAAATTCACCCTTTTATCTTCAGGAAAAGAGCGATATAGGAGAGCCTATATAGGAGTGCAAATACAATATAGGAGTGCAAATACAATATAGGAGTGCAAATACAGTTTTGGAGCCACATAGGGCCCCACTCCTGGGAATCATAACTCCGTGTTTTAAACATTTGTGCATGTTTTTAATGGCCTTTTGATTCTAGAGCGGACGAGGGAATCTTATGGATGGCCATCTGTCGGGGATGCTTTGATTGGGAGTTCCTGCATGGCAGGGGGTTGGACTGGATGGCCCTTGTGGTCTCTTCCAACTCTATGATTCTATGATCCCCAATTCAGCGTGGGAATAAGGAGTGTGTGAACTATAGACCGATTATTATTACCTTATTAGACTAAAAATCCAGGCTGGCTCCCGTAAAACCTCACCGAAGTTGGGTTCCCATCAGGGCCAAGGCGAAGTTTATGAGATGTGAAGAAGGGAAGCCTTAACAACAGGGATCTGGTTTCTCAGAAATAACAGATCTTCCGAGGAGGGCTAGGAAGAACCTCCATCTCTCTATAATAATGGCTGCAGATAAGATCAACCCATGGCTGGTGTTTCCAGACAGCCGAGGCCGAAGGCACGGAAAATAAAGTCTTAAAAGCGGAGACAAATTAAGTGCGGCAGTTTTTTTAAAAAGCCCCAAAAGGTTCTTCTACCCAACTCCATGCTGATCCAATGGAAAGGATTGGTCCCCATGGGGCAACTCTTATTATTATTTGGGTCCCCATCCCAAATAATAATAATAATAATAATAATAATAATAATAATAATAATAATTTGTACCCTGCCCCTCTGAGAACAAATATTGGGGTCACTGGAGGAGAGAAAGAGCTATTTGCCTTTCGGAGGAAAAAAAGAGATCAAGATAGAGAGGCGCGCTTTAATGGGGTGAGAAGATAAGAGCGCCTAAACATAAAAAAGAAGAGTAATGTTGGATCAGACCAAAGGCCTCCATGGATGTAAGATCTTTCCTTCAATTGTTGTTGGATAGATGCGTGATCCATTGCGGTTGGATAGATCGGATAGACTCCTCGTTGTTTGATGGATTCATCGTGCCCTTCTTCTGAGGACTTTCCAAAACTGTAGGACTTTTCAACGGCGGCCTCTTAAAAGGAGCGGTTGTCATGTTTCTGTGATACTGGTCCAATAATAATAATAATAATAATAATAATAATAATAATAATAATAATAACTATGAACAAACTAGAAAAAGAGCAGAGAAAGACATTTGGGACCCCATACGAAGACATACAACTCAGCACAAAAGTCAGGATCATACAGGCCATCGTATTCCCTATTACCATGGATGGATGTGAGAGCTGGACAGTTAAGAAAGAGGCTAGGAAGAAAATCAATGCATTTGAGAGAATGTGGGGCTGGAGAAGAGGGCTGAGGATCCCATGGATGGCCAAAAGGACCAACAAAGGGGTCCTAGAGCAGATCAAGCCCAAAATCTCCCTGGAAGCCAAGATGACAAGACTGTAATTTGTAATTGGGGTGGTAGGATCCCATTGAAGGACCTGCCTCCCCACGGCTCTTCTTTGAGAGTCCTCAATTCCTATCCAGTTCCATGGGGCTGTCAACTGTCTCCGTAGAGGGCAATGGATCTGCTCTGAACTTTGATCCAAAGTACCCAAACCTCCTTCTTTGGGGGGTTTTCAACAGAGGCTGGATGGCCATCTGTTTGGGGCACTTAGAATCACAGAATCATAGAATCATAGAGTTGGACGAGGTCACAAAGGCCATCTAGTCCAACCCCATTCTGCCATGCAGGAACTCACAATCAAAGCATCCCCGACAGGTGGCCATCCGGCCTCTGTTTAAAGACCTCCGAAGAAGGAGACTCTGTTGAATTGTGTAAATCTGGCCTCAAAAAGCAGATTTTCTCAACAAGGAAAAATACAGACACACATCTTTACATTTCAACGTTTTAACATAGACTATATATCCCATCAAAACCTGACAGACTCCACCACACTCTGAGGAAGTGCGTTCCACTTTCGAACACACGCTTTCATTGTGAGTTCCTGCATGGCGGGGGGAGGGTTGGACTGGATGGCCCTTAGGGTCTCTTCCAACTCCAGGAACTACCCAAATGAACCTGTTTGGTGGCTAGAATCATCATCTTGGAGAGCGTGAGGTTGAGACCGAAGCCTGGATTCCTCACCCTTCCAAATCTGAGAGCCGATACCTGGCCCCATTGTCCAAACTGTGAGGCTACAAAAACTCCCAGCTTTGGAAGGGAGAGCTACTCCCATATTCCCTCTTTGTCCTAAACAAATCCACAAGATGATAAATGAGATATGACTTCATCGGGGTGGGGACTGGCCATCTCAAAGGCATCCTGGCCCATATTTTTTTCCTCCCATCCCGTTCTATTGTTCTCCTGGCCGGGGTAGTCCCAGCCAACGTGCATTTTTTAAAATGTTACTTTCAGCCCTTCTTGTCTTGACAACTTGTTTGGCTTAGGAATGCCTCCCAAGTGAGGTAACCCTCAAAGAGTCCAGCTTGCCTCTTGTTCCTCGTTGCTTGCTAAGATTCCCCCTCCAAGAGCCCATCATGTCATGCCCTCCAACATTTCACAGATGAACAGCAGGACGCACCTGGCCAAGGAACCACAGAGTATGGTCAAGGTGGCAAAAGCTCTTTTTGGAATGTAAGACCTTTCCTTGAACTGAAGGAAGGAGAGGCTGCAGCTGTTTGCTTTTGCCTAAGCTGACTGGGAAGAGCAAGATTCCTTCCTCTCCTCTCTTCTCTACTGAATTAATCAGAATCATAAAATCATAGAGTTGGAAGAGACCCCAAGGGCCATCCAGTCCAACCCCATTCTGCCATGCAGGAACTCCCAATCAAACCATCCCTGACAGATGGCCATCCAGCCTCTGCTTAAAGACCTCCAAGGAAGGAGACTCCACTACTCTCCGAGGGAGTGTGTTCCACTGTCGAACCGCCCTTACTGTCCGGAAGTTCCTTCTAATGTTTAAGTGGAATCTCTTTTCCTGGAGCTTGCATCCATTGTTCTGGATCCATTCTCTGGAGCAGCAGAAAACAAGCTTGTTGCCTCCTCAATATGACTCAATTGAATACCGTTGGCCTTTCATATCCACAGATTCCGTAGATTCAACTATCCATGGCTTGAAAATATTCCAAAAAAAGGTACAAATTCCAAAATGAAATGCTGATTTTGCCCTATATATATATATATATAGGGCAAAATCAGTGTTTGCATTTTGGAATTTGTAGTGAAATGATGTTCCATATATATATATATATATATATATATGGAATATCATTTCACTACCCCGCTGTATTTAATGGGACTTGAGCATACAATCGCCCCTCCGTTTTCACGGACTTCAAACCCGCGTCCCTTGCTTATACGCGAGAGACAGAGGGGAACTAAATACGCCGCCGTACAAGCCTATGGGGCTTGAATATTGGCGAGTTTTCGTTTTCGCGGGGAGGGGTCCGGAATGGGTCCCCCGTGAAAAAATGGAGGGCCGACTGTAAACCGATTTTGGCATCAGGAAGGTCCTGGAACCAAACTCCATCGGATACCAAGGGCCCACTCTACAATCCACTTTTGCACCTTGACCTCGGTTTTTAATAGTTGTAGTAAGGTGGGGAGAAAGGGAGAAAGCGGGAGGAGGAAGAGAAACCGACATTTCAAAAGCAGCTGAAAAAGTGGGAAGGCATAGAATTAATCAGGATTTCCCCCAACAAAGAGGGATCCTTGGATGGTATGTAGGAGACAGTCTGAAGGCCCACCATGTGCCTGTTTAAATATTTAAAGGGATGCCATATTGAGGAGGGAGCAAGCTTGTTTTCTGCTGCTCCAGAGAAAAGGATACCAAGCAATGGATGGAAGCTACAGGAAAAGAGATTCATTCTGAACATTCGGAGGATCTTCCTGACAGTGAGATCTGTTTGACAGTGGAAGATACTGCCTCGGAGAGTGGTGGAGTCTCCTTCTTTGGAGGTCTTTAAACAGAGGCTGGACGGCCATCTGTCGGGGATGCTTTGATTGAGAGTTCCTGCATGGCAGAATGGGGTTGGACTGGATGGCCCTTGGGGATCTCATCCAATTCTAGGATTCTATGATTCTATGATTCTCCGCTGATGGAAGCCAATTTGTAATGCACTGCTTTCACTCCAAGCAAATCTCATTCCGCTGGCCCACCGCACCTCCCTTGCAATCAGACTTTGTTTATGCCTTCTCTTTCATCTGGGGCCTCTGGCTCTTGACTTCCTTTGGGCCATCAAAGGCGAATTTCCCCCCTTGTCTTTTGTCAGTGAAATGGGCCGTAGCAGAGAGGATGGAGGTCTTTAATCTCGGGGTTGATTTGTGGGGCAGCCCCTATTAGTTGCCTCTCCTTCTCCCCCCTCTGCCTGCTGTCAACACCATTTATCATTACGGAAAATCCAGGATGGCTTTGAGATGTGAGGCTCTGCCTTTTTCGAGGATGGAGGAAGGCGTCCTCTTTTCTTTGGCTCCACAAAGACACCCCATACCCTCCAACTGAGGACACAACTGGGCACAAATCATACAAACCATTGCATTCCCCTTTACCGCATACAGAGCTGGACAGCATAGGCTACAAACAGCATTTGCTCTGGGTTTAGCTTGAACTATAAAAAGAGCTTTCCGTGGAACGGAACCGGGTTTCCAAAATAGGAGACCGAGAACCTTGAGTTCTTTAGGCCTGTTCTTTAGACCTATGTTGTGTTGTGTTCTTAGAATCATAGAATCATAGAATCCTAGAGTTGGAAGAGACCCCAAGGGCCATCCAGTCCAACCCCATCCTGCCATGCAGGAACTCCCAATCAAAGCATCCCCTACAGATGGCCATCCAGCCTCTGCTTAAAGACCTCCAAGGAAGGAGACTCCACTACTCTCCACTGCTTTATAGCCGTTGTCGTTGTTGTTGTATGCCTTCAAGTCAGAGAACCTTGAGTTCTTTACGCCTGTTCTTGATACCTATGGGCCTTATCGCACAGAGGCAAATTGCTTCAATCCCATGCGGAAAGAGGATTTAAAAATCTCCTCTTAAAAAAAAATCACTTCCTCGAATCTAAACTAAGGTAATATAGCTATCTTCTTGTCTCTCGAATATCCTTTATATATTGCTAAACAGAATCTATACCTTCCCCCCTTTTTTCCCCCTTTCTTTTTAATTGACCCTTTGTTGCTTTCCTAATTTACAAATTCTACCATTTTTAGAGGAGAATGCAAGAATATATGCGGATGTATGATCAACGTTATTGTCATGTTGTATGTTATTGTGTTAGTTAAATGTATTTCTGGTTTTTTTATGTTTTTAATTAATTCAATAACATTTATTTAAAAAAAAAAATAATCTGAAAACCCGAACAGAAAGTAGACGAGGAACTCAAGGTTCTCTGGCTTGAAGGCACACAACAACAACAACAATGACAACAAGTATAAAGAAAACAACACAGCATAGGAGTTTATCACATGGGACAAATCCCGTGCAGAAACTAGATTTAAAGTGAAAACAACCCGCTTTTACGGGTTGTTTTTTACGGGTTGTAGACAAAACCCGCAATTGCGACTTGTTTTTCAGAGGTATTTGTGTAAAGGAGAAATAACATGACATTAACCCGCATGGAAAGTTGCCAAGACCCACTCCTTTTTACTTCCGGAAGTTCCCGAAAGTAAAAAAAGGGGTGGGTTTTGTCGGCTTTCCATTCAGGTCATTTTCGCGTTATTTCTCTTTCACGCAAACGTCGTCTGAAAAACAACCCGCAATTTGTCTCCTTTCTCTTTGGGTTAACCCCAAACATCATGTGAAAAACAACCCATAAAAGCGGGTTGTTTTCACTTTCAATCTAGTTTCTGCACAAGATTCATCCCGTATGATAAACTCCTATGTTGTGTTGTATTCTTTATACCTGTTGTCGTTGTCGTTGTCGTTGTGTGCCTTCGAGTCAGAGAACCTTCAGTTCTTTAGACCTGTTCTTTATACCTATGTTGTGCTGTGTTCTTTATACCTGTTGTCGTTGTTGTTGTTCTTGTGTGCCTTCAAGTCATTTCCGACTTATGGCGGCCCTAAGCCAGACCTATCATAGGGTTTCTTGGCCAGATTTGTTCAGAGGAGTTTTGCCATGCAGGAATTCCCAATCAAAGCATCCCCGACAGATGGCCATCCAGCCTCTGCTTAAAGACCTCCAAGGAAGGCGACTCCACTTGCTCCATCCTCAACATCACACCCCTTCAAATGTCTTAATTTCATATATATATATTTTAAAAAAAATAATGTTTATTGTAATCGAATTGAACCGAATATTGAATTTTGTATAGTATTAAAGGCGGGGAAGGCTGAGGTGCAAGACTCCCTTTGAGCAGCAGAGGGCACTTGTGTGTTTGCAGATTGCTAGCAGCATCTTTTTAAAGGAAAGAGCATCAGAAGCATCAAAGAGGCCCCTTGCTTTTGGAGAAGTCTCTTGCAATCTGGGTCGGGACCACAGCTCAGTGGGAAAGGCCTGTTTTGCATGCAGAAAGTCCTAAGCTTGAACCCTGGCATTTTGCAGGAAGAGCTGGGTCTGAAAGCCGCCCTAGAGAGTCGCTGCCATCCAGTGTGCACAGTACTGAAACAAATCATCCAGTGTGCACAGTATTGAATTAAATCCCAAACTTTGCTCCTCCAGACGGTTTGGATGGACTTCAGCTCCCAGATTCCTGACTATTAACCAAGCTGGCAGGGGATTCTGGGAGCTGAAGTCATAGAATCATAGGATCATACGATCCTAGAGTTGGAAGAGACCCCAAGGGCCATCCAGTCCAACCCCATTCTGCCATGCAGGAACTCCCAATCAAAGCATCCCTGACAGATGGCCATCCAGCCTCTGCTTAAACACCTCCAAAGAAGGAGACTCCATTACACTCCGAGGGAGTTTGTCCCACTGTCAAACAGCTCTTGTTGTCAGGAACTTCCTCCTAATGTTGAGGTGGAACCTCTTTTCTTGCAGCTTGCATCCATTGTTCCGGGTCCTAGTCTCTGGAGCAGCAGAAAACAAGCTTGTTCAGTCCAAAACACCTGGATGACCAAAGCTTGAGAACCACTGAATTAAATGATCAATAGCTGGATACTGGTAAGTGAGATATGCAAGAGGGCATATCTCAGTGGCAGAGCAGAAACCATGCAAGGGGAAGAGGAGGCAGGTTCATTCTTCTCCATCTCCAGGTAAAGAGATCAGGTACCACACAAGCGGGGATCGTGTGGCACTCCAGATGTTGCTGGACTTCAGTTCCCAGCATACCTGACTGTTGGCTATGCTGACGAGGCTGTCTGGGAATTGTAGTCCAAGAGCATGGGGAGTGCTAGATGATCCTCACCGCTCTCCATCAGCCTTCTCGCTATCAGAAACCTGGGAAATTGGTGCGAATCAGAGCAGTCGACACAGGGATAGAAGGATAAATAGTGTGCTCGGACACAAGGCAGATTCAGATATGCCTGTTGTAAAATAATAGAAGGATAAATACTGTGCTCCAACGCAAGGTTGCAAGTTGAGAAGAAGAGAAGGTTGAGAGGTGATATGATAGCCGTGTTTAAATATTTGAAGGGATGTCATATTGAGGAAGGAACAAGCTTGTTTTCTGCCGCCCCAGAAACTAGGACCCGGAACAATGGGTGCAAGCTCCAGGAAAAGAGATTCCACCTCAACATTAGGAGGAACTTCCTGACAGTAAGGGCTGTTCGACAGTGGAACACAATCCCTCAGAGATTTTAGCGGAGTCTCCTTCCTTGGAGGTCTTTAAGCAGAGGCTGGATGGCTATCTGTCGGGAATGCTTTGATTGGGAGTTCCTGCATGGCAGAATGGGGTTGGACTGGATGGCCCTTGGGGTCTCTTCCAACTCTATGATTCTATGATTCTAAGGTAGATTCAGATAATCCGATTGTAAAATAATAGAAGGATAAATACCGTGCTCTGACACAAGGTAGAGTCAGATATTCTTACTGTAAAATAATGCAATGTCCTCATTCTGGTGTGGAATAATTACATCTACTTTCCGGAGTGTTTTAAGTTGAGAAGTCAAATGCTGGTTCCCTTGGATGCTTAGCAAGGCCAGCGGGGCAAGTGGACTTGCATATTCTCACCGGTACCATGAAGCGCAATGAAATGGCCACCTTTCCCCACCTGTGGCCCTCCACATGTTGTTGAACTTCAACCCCCATCATCCCCCACCGTTGGCTGCGTGAGCTAGGGCAGATGGGAGTTGCAATCCAGGAGCATTCAGAGGGACGCACATAGCCCACCCTGGTCTACGACGAAAGTCGCACAGGCCTGCGATAACACTTCTGCAAAGGTCGATCCTTTGCTCATTTTGGAAGAGCCTTGCCCAAGAGGTTGCGCTGGGGCTTTGGCAGACGGACGGACTCCTTTGTCCAAGCGTGCAAGAACCCAATCAAACTGGCTTTTGTTTATTTGATTCTCACATGGAGCTGAGCCCTGGATAGCTTTTCCTTGTTGGCTGGACTTGACAAGCAAAATCTCTCTGGGGCTATTGCTTTTAAATCACTCAAAATATTTATTCCATGTGTAGGCTGGGAAGTGGGATGGCCATGGAAGAGGGTTACTGGAATCACAGGGCTTTGGGCAAATGAAATGAAGGGGGGAAGCCTCTGTGGCCGCACTGGGATACTTGCTGGGATTTCGGCACAGACTGCAGAGGGGTCTTCTAGAATCATAGAATCATAGAGTTGGAAGAGACCCCAAGGGCCATCCAGTCCAACCCCATTCTGCCATGCAGAAACTCAAAATCAAAGCATCCCTGATAGATGGGCATCCAGCCTCTGTTTAAAGACCTCTAAAGAAGGAGAATCCTAGAAGCATAGAAGCATAGAGTTGGAAGAGACCCCAAGGGCCATCCAGTCCAACCCCATTCTGCCATGCAGGAACTCCCAATCAAAGCATCCCCGACAGATGGCCATCCAGCCTCTGCTTAAAGACCTCCAAGGAAGGAGACTCCACTACTCTTCGAGGGACTGTGCTCCACTGTTGAACAGCCCTTACTGTCAGGAAGTTCCTCCTAATGTTGAGGTGGAATCTCTTTTCCTTCTAGGGTTAGCGTCACCCGTTGCGGTAACTTGTAATGTCACCCCCTGCACTGACCTCCTCCTCCCATACTACACCCAGACAGAGTCCTTCGAAATGCGTTTGTACTAATGTTACTCATAAATCATAATTCCCGTATCTCACGGAATGTAACGGCAATAGCGGTGACATAAACAACTTGCAAAATTAAAAGTATTAAATTAAATTTTAAAAAAAAATTAAATTGTAAAAAGTATACCTTTAAAGGCCAGTTCTGAGCACCACAATTCAAAAAGGATGTTGACAAGCTGGAGCGTGTCCAGAGAAGGGTAACTAAAATGGTGACGGGTCTGGAAACCATGCCTTATGAGGAAAGACTTGTATGCTTAGCCTGGAGAAGAGACGGCTAAGAGGTGATATGATGGCCCTCTTTAAATATTTGAAGGGGTGTCGTATGGAGGAGGGTGCTAGCTTGTTTTCTGCTGCTCCAGAGAATAGGACTCGGCATAACGGATGCAAGCTACAGGAAAAGAGGTTCCACCTCAACATTAGGAAGAACTTCCTGATAGTAAGCTGTTCGACAGTGGAAGATGCTTTCTTGGAGAGTGGTGGAGTCTCCTTCTTTGGAGGTCTTTAAACAGAGGCTGGATGGCCATCTATTGGGAATGCTTTGATTTTGAGTTCCTGCATGGCAGAATGGGGTTGGACTGGATGGCCCTTGGGGGTCTCTTCCAACTCTATGATTCATTCAAGCAGAGAGAGCAGAGAGGGCTCATTCAAGCACTCTCTGCTCTATTTCTTGCACCCCATTCATTGCTACACTTTCTGCCACCCTTACACATAACCTGCTCCCTCTTGTTCACACACATTATCTTCTCTCCCCATCCCATCTTTCTTCCTCTCCACCTCTCCCCTCTCTTCCTCTCTTCCGCTCTTCCGCTCTTCCTCTCCAGGCTGCCAGGGAAAAAACGAAACTGCAAGTTCAAAACTGCAAATTCCCTAAATTGCAAATTCCAGGATTCCCAAAGTGGTCGCTGTGGGGGTTAAAGTGCAATCAGGGCACTATAAGTCTTTAGTGCGAAAGGGCCCTTGCTGGTTTATTATAGGAATACCTGTGCAACTATGGTTGATGTTGAAGCTATGATTCTTAATAACATCACCAGGACCACCTCATTGGTTTCGGGTTTGGGGTCTCAAATCTCCGGACCTGGGATTATGTTTGCCAGGGTGAAAACTGGAAAGGGCTCCTGTACCTTTCATGTGGAGAAGATGGTATTTCAGCAAGTGTTGCTTGTTACCTGGTTGCACGACAAGAACACACATTGACCTTCCTTCTTTGACACAATTGTTAATGGTGCAGGAGTGGTGTTCAGGAACCCGGTGTAGTGGTTTAAGCATTGGATTATGACTCTGGAGATCAGGGTGCAGTTTCCCACTCGGCCATGGAAAGTGACTGGGTGACCTTGGGGGAGTCACACACTCTCAGCCCTAGAAAGCCCCATGCTAGATTCACCTTCACTCAGAAATGATTTGAAGGCACTGTTACCCAAAAAGCTGGGGGTCCCAAGGAGGGCACCTGAAAAATTAATATATAATAGGAGAATTACTATAGTTCAATTAAAATTATATTTTGGCTGGGGCAACATTCAACCTTGGTATCAGCCCTGTGTATAATGGTTCCAGATCACAGTGGACTCCAGAGGCAATCCCAAATAAGGTTGTCAGTTTTATTAAGAACATAAGCAACACACAAGTACACACTCTCTCACACACGCACACAAGAACTAATGAAGCAAAGATGGGAGAAAGTGGAAAGTGGAGGCCTTGCTAATGGTAATACTATACCGATCTTGAAACATGGTTCCAACTGAGGGATGTCTGGAATGGAGATGACTCAATAGCCGCTTCAGCAAGTGGGGTGGCCATCTTATTGGAAAGTCTAGCTGAATGAACAGAGTCCCAAACTAAACCAAACTGCTAGTGTGCAAACACTGCTATATGTACCCAAAATCATATCTTGGGGCAGTAATCATGGAATGAATGGATTACCTTACTGCTAAATGGTTTCCCGGGGGAGAGATTGAGGAAACACTTGGACAATTGGCATGAATATCTCAGATTACTCTTTTGCTACTACAGAAGCATCTGTTGTCTGTGTATACACAGCCACCTGGCTGGGGATCCCATCATCGCCCTCCATAGACAGAAGGGTGTCTTTGGGTGATCCCATTGTGGGGGGTGCCCTTGCTTTCTCTCCCTTGCTAGGGCCAACTGGATTTCCAAATATGCTACGGTCCTATCTTCGCTTTGGGGTTACCTTTCCAGGTCACTCACCCCAGTGTCCCTTTTAATATTAAATTGACATCAAATATGAGAGGAGTGATTGGGGGCCTGATCCTGGGGTAACAGCACACAACGTCCATTAGTCCTCTCCAGTTTTTACTCTGGCAACCCTACCAGGTTGCATTCCTATGAGGGACAGAGGTGGGTGCCTATGCTAGGATCCAGGTAGCCACCCAAGAGTGCCTCTTTCTGGCGCCTTTCTTGCAGTCTCCCATTTGGACAACCGTGGGATGGGAAAGGCCAAGCTCATCATTGTCTCTGGCTCAGGGTTCAGATTAATTTTGGCACCTCCACATGGACCCTGAAGGATGCTAAAACATCCCACTCCGCTCTCGAAGCCTCTGAAGGGGGCTTTTGTCTCCTTCCCTTGAGTCTTCTTCCAGAATTCATCCGGCATGTGCGTGCTTGTCCTAAGCTGGGAGTGTTCAGGTGGCTGCCCTCTTGGGAAACGTTTCGTTTAAACTGAGAAGGAAGAACGGCAATATTGTAATCGACTTTAATGCATCTTTGTCATTCTCCTTTGTAGGCCATTTGATCTCTGATTTTCTGGAGGGGGAAAAAAAAACCCAAAAAGAATTACCTCAGCCTCTTACTGTTTACTTTAGAAACAACAGAACAAGAATTTGGCCGTGGGTCACGTTTTTGCGAGGGCTTTTAAAAGAGTAATTAGAGCTTCTTCCGTGGCTAATTAAGTTCTCCGGTGAATGAAAACAAATTTCCTGGAAGGATCCTCGGCTGGTTCGGGGTTTGCGCAAAACCGAGACCCTTTGAGCATCTCTCGTTGCTGTTCCCTCGGGGAACTGGCGGCTTCTCTCTCAAGTGTTTTCTGTCCGCTTCTACTTCTGGAAAAAAATTGTTTAAATGAGGATTTGAACCCTGGTCCCCAAAGTCGTAATCCAATGTGCAAACCACTATACCATGCTGGCTGTTTCCCAGTCAACTTAGGTAAAAGAAAACTGCCAGCACTGTGTGTGCATGCATGCGTGCATGCATATATATGTGCCTTCAAGTCATTTGTCAACCTATGGTAACCTCATGAGTTTCATAGGTAAAGAATACTCAGAGGTCTTTTTGTCAGTTCCCTCCTCTGAAATATCACCTATGTTTGTTGGCGGTCTCCCATCCTAGTACTAACCAGGGCCAACCCTGCTTAGCTTCCAAGATCAGACACAATCTGATGTCTTTAGGGTATTTGGACCCTCAGGCTGTGTGCTTTCCCTCATTAATCTCCTTTGCCATCTTTGCCACACTCTAATATCATTTGGCTACACATGTTCTGGTGTTCATCTGTCAAATAGTGTAGGGTATGCAGTCATTTTGATGGAACGGTGAATCAACACATAGCTCAGGGGTCGGCAACTTTTTTTGCCGGCAGGCCGGGGGGGGGGGGGAAATGGCGCTGGGAGCCGGTGCAGGAAAGGTCACGTGAGACTCCGGGCACCATTTTGGAATCCAAAATGGCGCCCCGGAGGACCTCCGCGGCTGCAAAAGGCGCCGGCGGCAGTGGCAGGACCAGGCAGGGGCTGGTCCAAAGGCCTCCACGGGCCGCACATGGCCCATGGGCCGTAGGTTGCTGACTCCTGACATAGCTGAATCCAACAGAATCAATGGCTCTACACTATCCAGGACTAACATAGGATCTATCCCAGGGACCAGCGTGGCTCATTGGGAATGTCATCCTGGATTTTTCCAGTGATGGTATAGTGGTTTGCGCATTGGATTATGACTTTGAAGACCAGGGTTCAAATCCTCATTTGGCCAGGGAAAGCCATGGCAAGTCATATGAAATTGGGACCAGCCCAGTCCAATACTCTAACCAGTATATCACTACCCTCTTCCATCAATCCTATTTCTGCATGGAGACCTTCATTTCTGGTCTGGAGAAGACACAATTCACACACTTGGTAGGTATACATTTCCATTTTCAAGGAAAGAGAGGAAGGCCACATGCTAGATGGATGGACTCTATTCGGGAGGTCATGGGTATGAATTTGCAGGACCTCAGCAGAGCAGTGGAGGACAGTCTTGGAGATGTCTCATCCACAGGGTGGCCATGGATTAAGATCAACTCAAGGGCAGTTAACAACATCAAAAGAGGACATCAAGCCTGAACTCTCCCTAGAAGCCAAAAGGATATACTACTCAGCACAAAAGTCAGAATCATCCAAGCCATTGTCTTCCCTATTATCATGGATGGATGTGAGAGCTGGACAGTAAAGAAAGAGGATAGGAAGAAAACCAATGCATACGAGAGAATGTGGGGCTGGAGAAGAGGGCTGAGGATCCCATGGACAGCCAAAAGGACAAAGAAATGGGTCCTAGAACAGATCAAGATGGAAACCTCCCTGGAAGAAGCCAAGATGACCCAACTGAGGCTGTTGTACTTTGGAGACATCATGAGAAGAGAGGACTCTTTGGAAAAGACAATAATGCTGGGAAAGATGGAGGGAAGGAGGAAGAGAGGAAGGCCACATGCCAGATGGATGGACTCTATTCGGGAGGTCATAGGTATGAGTTTGCAGGTCCTAAGCAGAGCAGTGGAAGACAGTCTTGGAGATATCTCATCCACAGGGTGGCCATGGATTAAGATCAACTCAAGGGCAGTTAACAACATCAAAAGAGGAAATCAAGCCTGAACTCTCCCTAGAAGCCAAGATGACTAAACCAGGGGTAGGCAACCTTTCCACTTTAAGGGCCAAGGGACTTCAGCTCCCAGAATCCCAGGAGCTATTGGCCAACATGGGACTATTGGCCAACATGGCTGAGGTTTCTGGGAGCTGAAGTCCCTCGGCCCTTAAAGGGGAAAGGTTGCCTACCCCTGGACTAAACTGATGTTGTCGTACTTTCGCCACATCATGAGAAGTCATGTCTCACTAGAGAAGACAATAATGCTTGGTAAGGCCGAAGGCAGCGGGGAAAGAGGAAGACCGCATTGCGGGTGAATAGAAGGAAGCCGCAGCACTGACTTTGCAAGACATGAGCAGTGCTATTGATGACAGATGGAAGTCAACTTGACAGCAGTTAATAGCAACACGAGTAGATCTTCTGAACCAATGGTGTCAACATTGATGTAGCTTTCATGAATTGAGTGGGTCTACTTAAATCAGCCCTAATAATTGGATGTAGGCTGAGTGGCTAACAACATGGTACCCATTTGTAATGTATTTTGAAGAAGTGAATGGGGAGGATGAACCGCCAACTAATCAATTGGAATTTTGGTGGAACAGACCTTTGCTTTGATTGGGAGTTCCTGCATGGCAGGGGGGTTGGACTGGATGGCCCTTGTGGCCTCTTCCAACTCTATGATTCTATGATTCTATGATATATTATGGAAATGCAGTAACTGATAATAGACATTACATATTGGAGGATGGATGCATAGATACATGGATAAATAGCTTATTTACAGGTAATATAATTTGGGGGGCAGATGATATTGTCAGATGTAGCTTCAGGAATGGAGCTCCAACATCATAGTCATGCCCCATATTTCTTGTACGTTGTTACAGTGGGCTCTTGGGAATTGCTGGGATTTGGTTCCAGGACCCTCTGTGGATACCAAAATCCATGATTATTATTATTATTATTTGGATTTTGGATTGTATTTTAACAATGTAAGGAGTTTTAATGCTGTAAGCCACCTTGATTGTTTGACAGAGAGGCAGGATACAAATAAAATTTATTATTATTATTATTATTATTATTATTATTATTATGTATATAGCGCTGTAGATTTACACAGCGCTGTACATGCAGTCAATAAAATAGACAGAAATAGATAAAGAAAGCCAGCCAAAGGTGTAGATTCTACAAAATAATAAAATAATACATATTAATACAAAGAAGGCAACAAACTGAAAACATTAACGTCCTGCAATGCCTTCCCTGAACAGTATAGTCTTTAACTCAGCTTTAAAGTTGGCTAAAGAAGTGATGCCCTGTGAATACTCTAGTCCTGTTCAGATACAATGACATAGAGAGGAAAATGGTGCCCCTTTCTTTGTATAAAATGGCCAAATCCAGCTTTGCTTTTTGGAATGTATATATTGTTTGAATGTGTTTCAAGGATGGTTGAATCTGTAGATATAGGATCCGTGGATAGGGAGGTCCAACTGTACTTCTATGCTGTGCTTCTGACTTCTTTTTCCCTATTCGTACAGCGTTCCATTTTCACCTGCAAATGCATAAGAACCTAATAATAATAATATAATAATATTTATTTATATCCCGCCCCTCTGCAAATGCAATCGGGGCGGCTTACATCAATAAAACACCAAAATATACAATCTCAAAACCCACCCACCCCTTAAAATAGTATTAAACAACAAAACTTAAAACAGCAACAAACAATAAAACAATGAACAGATAAAATGAACCTACTGCAAGTGGAGAAGTTAAAGCAGTTAAAGCGGAGTCAAAATGTATTAATTCTGAGATATGTGGGGACGATTGGGGTTCATTGCAAGGGTGATGAATTGATATGAAAATTGTTGAAGGATCTATTTGTCACTGTATTTGTTACTGCTACCTCTTATTTTAACTTTAATTTTAACTTTAATTTTAATTTTAACTCTTAAATTTTTAATCCGAATTGAATTGAATTTAAATTTGAACTTGCATTCTAATTTTAATTGTAAGTATAATTTCAATATTAACTTTATTTTTAATTTAATTTATAATTATAACATACATTTTAATTGTTTATTACTCTATTATATTTCTATATAATTATGTATTTTTTTCTTAGTATACTTCTTAGTATTTTCTGCTTTATTTTTTGTATTCCTCTTGGATAAGTATAAGTGGTATTCAATTGGCATATAATTGGTACATAATTGATATATGTGTCGGTCGCCGTCAGTCTTGTATATGTTCTAGGTTTTATATTTTATATAGTATAGGGACTGATTACTATCTTTTTGGATTATTTATAGCTTTTTTTTCCCTCCTTCCTCTTTCTTTCTTCTTTATTATGTGTATTCCATTATGATTATGATATCGCTTTGATGATTATGTATCTGCTAATTTGAAATGGCCTTCGGGCTACTCAATAAACTTGTTGTGTTAGTATTAATTCTGCACTGCAGATGCAGCCTATGGCAGTAAGTTCAAAAATAAAAAATTATTGGCAAAGATCCTTCTTTCACTAAATAAGGCTGCGTATATACACACACACACACCAACCATAAGTGTGTAAGAGAAGGAGGCAGCTGATGCTCAAAGACTGGCACAAAAGCCAAGCCCTGCCAAAAAGTCAGCAAAAGTAAGAGGTGATCTCAGCTTGCGGAGTCGAGGGGAGCTGCTGAATGTACACTTGTTTGCTTAGTAACTTGTATGCTCTTATGCACAGAATAAAAAAAATTGATCCGGGGCCAATGGAGCTAATTTATCTTTATTATGCTTTGCAGGGTAGGAGAACCCAACAGTAAACCATTGACTTCACCCGAGAGCGGGCAACGCCAAGGAGTTACCTAATGCAGGGCCTGCCATGAAGAGTGGTGTTGAGAGAGGACACAGGACCCCACGCAGCAACGGCTACCTTGCCCGACCTTTCTTTGCCATTGTATTTATAGTCTGTCCAAATAAATATGTTTTAACTAGAGACTGGTTTTAAAAAGTCCTTCTTTACAGGTCAAAGACAGTCCCTGCTGTCTGGTTTTCTAGTGGTGGAGTCTCCTTCTTTGGAGGTCTTTAAACAGAGGCTGGATGGCCATCTGCCAGGGATGCTTTGATTGAGAGTTCCTGCATGGCAGAATGGGGTTGGACTGGATGGCCCTTGGGGTCTCTTCCAACTCTAGGATTCCATGATTCTATGATATCTGGAGGAATTAATTGGCAACCTGTGTGGACAACACTCCAGAACACTTTACTGTCCAAGGAACTATGTCTCCTTTAACTTTGATGGTCACAGCTGGACCAGCAGCCTGACTTACCCCAGAAGAACATCAGCTTTGCATGGCGGAGGTCCAGGGTTCAATCTCCAGTATCACCAGTTAAAAAGGGATCTTGAGAGTGACACTATGGCCAGCAGCTTGGACTTCACCTGGTCCTCAACTCCATGAAAACCCAGCTGCCACAGCATATATGGAAATATATGTATGTATGTATGTATGTATGGGAAAATGTATGGAAATTGTAAAGTTGTAAGCCGCCGCGATTGCTCTGCAAAGGGGTGGGATATAAATAATAATAATAATAATAATAATATGGTAAGGGATTGTGGGAGTTGTCGTTCAAAGCACTGGAGGTTCACTGGTCTCCACTGGTGTAGAGCTGGAATAGAGCAGGTTCCTATGTTCCTGCAACGCAGCAGAAGTCGGGATTGTATTGTCTGGAGATCGGGTCGCGTGTGCGCATTGCGAATGCAGACAAAAACAGAAACTGAACTCCTGGACTTAAGCTTTCAGCTGAAGGTAAGCTCCATCCTTCAGGGCCCTTTCTTTCTTTCTTTCTCAAATCCCTCCCTCGCGGACAAAAATGGCCCAGGGTGTGTTGATCTTTCTTAGCCGTCTTAGAGGGCTAATGAGGAGAAACACGAGAGCTGCCAAGAATAACCGAAGAACAGGAAGGCATGACTCTATGCGCAGAGGGTCGACATGCCACACGGATGGGTCCAGCGGAGGCGAAAGGGAGAGGGGAATGAACAAAGAGGCTTTGCGGCTGGGAGCAAAGGCTCAAAGCCTCCTTGTTTCGGACAGTCGAGAAGGGAGCGCTCAGTTACCTGTTCTCTCTGTCTCCCCAGGATGTCTCTAGAGAGAGTTCATCATCCCTCCTGCATGCATGCAACCCTTCCGCATCACTCACCGACCTAGCTGTGGCCAGCAGCTCTGCTAGACCAACGCGTCACCATCTCCAGGTGTGGCTGGTGACCCCCCGCGACACAACTGGTTGGAAAGCGCTCTCCAAAATGTGCAAGAGGAGCTTCGCACATACCCGGGCCCCAGGGGAGCACGCACTGTTCTTGCGTGAGCAAACATGCCGTCATGCTCTCCTCGGTGAGAGCAACCACAAGGCCAGGAGCATCAGTCTTCCGTCTGCGGCGACGGGAAATTGGATCCATGGTGGGAAACGTTGGCCAAAGCGCATGGCACTGATTCGTGCCCCAGCGCAACATCTGTGCATAAAGAGAAAAGTCTTTCTATGAATCGAGGGTAAACCCAGACTTGTTCTTGGCATTTCCAATGTCCTCCGTGTTGGGCACCTCTTTGCAAGTGTCCAAGAGTGCTCAGTTCTCGTCGCAGGAAGCTTGAATAGCCGTGTGATCTATGATTCTATGTGAGGTAGATCGATAGACGGGAAAGGAAACAACAGATGAGATTGGGGATGAAAAGATTCCCAAGGGATGAGAAAGCAAGCAATGATTTAATAGAGGAGCCCCAAACGACAGACTGGACCAGGGGTAGGCAACCTTTCCCCTTTAAGGGCCGAGGGACTTCAGCTCCCAGAATCCCAGGAGCTATTGGCCAACATGGGACTGTTGGCCAACATGGCTGAGACTTCTGGGAGCTGAAGTCCTTCGGCCCTTAAAGGGGAAAGGTTGCCGACCCCTGGACTGAACTCATTGATCAAACTCCATGTGCCATCTTGCAAACAAGGAATGTGTATGTGTGCGTGTCGTGCGCCTTCAAGGCATTTCTGACTTATGGCGACCCTATCATGGGGTTTTCTTGACAAGATTTGGTCAGAGGAGACCTTCCCCTGAGGCTGAGAGCATGTGACTTGCCCAAGTTTCATGGATTGCATGGCTGAGCTGGGAATCGAACTCTGGTTTCCAGAGCCGTAGTCCGACGTTCAAACCACAATGGCGCATAGGGTCTCAGACAACTAATAGTAGGAATTAATAACTGATCTTAGCTAAACTGCATGGCCAGAAAGGGCATTACTACTTCCAGCCTATCAGGGATTAAGTGCCAGGCACACATATACATTAGTAGTCACATATTCCGATGGAAAGTAAGTGTTCCAGACACTGAAGAAGTGCGAAAACATGTGGCATTTCTTCTCCACATGTTACCTGGCTGCATGACAAGCAACACCCACAAACATTCCTTCTTTGACACAACCATTAACGGTACAGTCGTGGTGTATAGGAGTGTGGTGCAGTGGTTTAAGCATTGGATTATGACTCTGGAGATCAGGGTTTGATTCCCTGCTTTGCCATAGAAAACCATTGGGTGGCCTTGGGTAAGTCACATACTCTCAGCCCCAGAAAATCCTGTGATAGGTTCGCCATAGGATAACCTTAAGTTGGAAACTACTTGAAGGCACACAACAGCATCATAAATCAAGCCTGAAATTTCGGCCATATCAAGAGGAGACAGGACTCACCACGAAGGATAATAATACTTAGCAAAGTAGAAGACAGTAGGAAAAGAGGATGACTACTTTCCGGATGGAGAGACAATCGAGGAAGCCATGAATTTGCAGGACCTGATGATGATGATGGGATGATGATGTGGATGATGGGATGTCTCTCATTTTCGGTCTCTCGTTCGTGAGGTTGACTTCGACTTGATGGCACTTGACAACGTCAACATTATTTCATCAAAATTAAGTTGCCGAAAAACAATGTTGAGGGAGGAACAGGAGTAGACGTGCGAGGGTTTATGAAGTTGGTTCTGTTATGCATCGCAAATTCCTGCACTCAGGGGCATCCCAGTCCTTCATTCTTGGTATATGGCCGCCTGCCCAAACCATTGTTTAACACAAGGGTGGGCAAAGGGGTAGGGTCCAGGGGCCAATTTTGCCAGCAGATCCTCTGCCAGTCCCTCCCATACATAGCAAGGCCAAGTACCTCCGTTTGGCTCCGCAGTCCTTCTCAAAATGGCCACCTTGTGTCACTTGTTGCAGCCATTTTGAGAGGGACTGCAGAGGTATTTGGGGGTAGCCGACTGGAGCTGGCTGAAAGAGCAAGGAACCGAGATATTGTACCCGGCCTCATGACAGGGTTCCAGGTGCCTGTTGGGTGTGGGGTTGGAGCGGGGGTCTTTGCATGCCTTTAGGGGGCTTTCTGTGGTCCCCCCAAATTGTCCAAAAAATCATGCCCAAAAATATCCTGGGAAGGACGAGGGACGTTCGAGGACTGGTAGGGGGTTCAGAGACCACAAAAATAGGATCCAGGAGTTGCAATTTGCTCACCTGGTTTAACACGTGGTCCTGCTAGTGGTCTTCAGGGTGCTAGTCAAAGCACCTAAAGGACTCCTGCCAATAATAATAATAATAATAATAATAATAATAATAATATATTTCCCGCCTCTCCCTGCGGATCGAGGCAGGATTACAACAATAAAAATACAAGAATACAGATACAAAATATATAATACACTCTCTAAAAAACTGGTACCAAGCATTCGGGTCTCCCACTTCTGCTGTTGAGGGTGCCACTGGGATTTTGCAGCGCTCCAAAATCAAAGTGTGGAAACAAACTTTTTAAAAAAATATATAGAAAGAAAGAAATTCCAAATAATAATAATAATAATAATAATAATAATAATAAAATTTATTTTTATCCCGCCCCTCTGCGTAATGCAACCGGGGCGGCTTACAACCTTAAAATATACTTTTCATACCTCACAATCCCACCCATCCCTTATTTTCCTGCGTATAAGACTACTTTTTTACCTGCAAAATCTGTGGCTAAAGTGGGGGGGGTCGTCTTATGCGTGAGTCGTCTTATACGCCAGAAAATACGGTACTATTAAAAAATGTCCACGCTGACTGGGGGATTCTGGGATTTAGAGTCCAAAAGCATCACTTTTGGCCCGAACCTGTCTTTGGGGTTCGACGTAGGCTACAGATGCAATAACCAGCCGGAAGGGGAACACCTTGTTGTATTATCTATTTTGTATCTTTCAATAGGTTTTTAGTCTACATTCCTTCACCGGGAGAGAGAAAGAGAGAAGGCCCTTCAGTTTTCTCGTCCTGTTTTTGCAAACCTGGAGCCCCCCCGCTATTAATCGCTCCATCTCGCATTCCAGTCGTCCCCGGTGACATTTTCAGAGGAGCAGGGATTAAATTAATTTGTGTAAACATTACTCATCCCAGAGCAGACAGAGAGACGGGACACCTTGCCGACTGGAGCTGGTTGAAAGAGCAAGGAACCGAGATATTGTACCCGGTCTCATGACAAAGAAGAGTAAGTGCCGCGATGGCACCGAATGTCTGTCTCTTCCAGAGCTGTATCTCCACCTTGTCCCATTCTTTTTCTTCTCTCCCCAGCCCAGCCTTTACATTATCACACGTGGGCCAGAAAGCAATAATAAAGTGGAAATGAGGCATTCCGAAAATAAACTGAAAATAAACCTTGATTCCGCAAATGGAATTACCTTAATTGCGAAATTAAAGTAAGCGCATTTAACGTTCACACACAAGTGAGAAAAGCCCGTAAATGTACTAGAAATGATGTTCTTGCACATGCGCAGATAGAGGAATGCTCGCTGGAACAATGGGAAAAGCAGGGAAATGCTCCCAAATGCGCATTTGCTTTTCACATTACGGTAAATGAGAAATTACCTTAATTTCGCATTCGCATTTCCTCCAAACAACCGAATTTCAAAAGATCTCGGATAACACCAGTTTCTGTCCACTTTCTGTCCAGTTTCTGTGCGACGTCGTGTGAAATCGTGAGGCACAAATCCAGTTTCTGTTTGGGATTTGTGTGGATTAACCAGCAGATTTCCCCCGTGTGATAACATCCCAAGAGAACATGGAAGGATCGAGTGGGAATCGCGCCAACGGCTCGAGCAGATTGTTCGGAAGAAGTGCAAGATCTCGTGATACGGCTTCTTGAGTTTTGCCAGTTGTTGTCACCTCCGCATCCGCTAGTTCCATTTATAGCAATATCTTAGGTCTCCACGACTGGCAATATCGCAACTTGCCCAGCAGTGATGTTTCGCACCTGGGGACTACTGCGATAGGGATCCGAGTGATGGGTTTCCCCCATCAATGAAAAGGGATGTCTTAACTGCACTTGGGGATATGTGATAAGGAATCCAAAAGCTGCTTCCGCCGCGCCCCCCAGCTCTAATTGTGGTTTAAAAGCCACATGTAGTTATCTTCCACTTATTCTTCATGTCCAAAGGAAGGTGACCAAAACGGTGAAGGGTCTGGAAACCATGCCCTACGAAGAACGACTTAGGGAACTGGGTATGTTTAGCCTGGAGAAGAGAGGGTTAAGAGGGGATATGATAGCCCTCTTTAAATATTTGAAGGGATGTCATATTGAGGAGGGAACTAGCTTGTTTTCTGCTGCTCCAGAGAATAGGATTTGGAGCAAAGGATGCAAGCTCCAGGAAAAGAGATTCCACTTAAACATTAGGAGGAACGTCCTTACATTAAGAGCTGTTCAACAGTGGAAGATGGTCACTCAGAGTGTGGTGGAGTCTCCTTCTTTGGAGGGCTTTAAACAGAGGCTGGATGGTCATCTATGGGCGTGCTTTGAATGGGAGTTCCTGCATGGCAGGGGGTTGGACTAGATGGCCCTTGGGGTCTCTTACAACTCTAAGATTCTATGATTCTATGATCCTATCTCCTTGAAAGGAGGTTACTATGCGTAGAGCAGACTGATGCTGTGCCCACTGCCCAGACATCTCCTGCGGCTGCTTTCAGTTCACAGATCTTGGCAGACAGAGCGGTCAAAACCCAGCTAAGTAGTTACCAGCTTGGCCAGTTTTTCCAAAAGAACTCCCCAACTCCGCCACTCCAAGCTGCGATGTCCAAACAAACACAACATTAGGAGCCTGGCCACAGATTTCTGAGTCCACAAGCAGCACAGAAGAGGCTCTTGTTCCAGGCGTAATGAGCCACAGAAGGAGAAACAGGACTCATTCTCGGCTACTTAATCTGGCCTCCCATGAGGTTGCCTCCCTTGGCTGTGAGGATCACTGTCACCACAAACCACACAACAGACGGCTGGACCCACAAAGGGAGACGGGGGAGTGGAGAGAGACATTGCAAATCCACAAACTGCAATTGGCCTCATTTGACTCGGGTTCTGGAAGGGGACAGAGCTGACTCACGAGCAAATGGCACTCTAGTTAAGAAGCTGAGCTTGGAAAAGTAACCTCTTTTTGGACTACAGTTCCCAGAATCCCCCAGCAGACAGGAATGTGGTGGATTCTGGGAGTTGAGGTCCAAAAAAAGACATGCATTCAACATCTTTATCAAAGACTTGGATGAAAGCATAGGGGGAATGCTTATCAAATTTGCAGACGACACCAAATTAGGAGGAATAGCTAATGCCCCAGAAGACAGGATGAAAATTCAAAATGACTTGAACAGACTAGAAGGTTGGGCCAAAGCTAACAAAATGAATTTCAACACAGAGAAATGTAAGGTACTGTACTTAGGGCAGAAAAATGAAATGCATAGATATAAGATGGGGGACACCTGGCTTAAGGAGACTTATACGTGTGAAAGGGATCTAGGAGTCCTAGTAGACCACAAGTTGAACATGAGTCAACAGTGTGATGTGGCAGCTAAAATAGCCAGTACAATTCTAGGCTGCATCAATAGAAGTATAGCCATAGAATCATAGAATCATAGAGTTGGAAGAGACCACAAGGGCCATCCAGTCCAACCCCCTGCCATGCAGGAACTCCCAATCAAAGCATCCCTGACAGATGGCCATCCAGCCTCTGCTTAAAGACCTCCAAGGAAGGAGACTCCACTACTCTCCGAGGGAGTGTGTTCCACTCTCGAACCGCCCTTACTGTCAGGAAGTTCCTCCTAATGTTGAGGTGGAATCTCTTTTCTTGCAGCTTGCAACCATTGTTTTGGGTCCTAGTCTCTGGAGCAGCAGAAAACAAGCTTGTTCCCTCCCCGATATGACATCCCTTCAAATATTTAAACACGGCTATCATATCACCTCTCAGCCTTCTCTTCTCCAGGCTAAACATACCCAGGTCCCTAAGTCATTCCTCATAGGGCTTGGTTTCCAGACCTTTCACCATTTTGGTCACCTTCCTCCGGACACGCTCCAGTTTTTCAACATCCTTTTTGAATTGTGGTGCCCAGAACTGGAGACAGGATTATTCCAGGTGAGGCCGGACCAAAGCAGAATAGAGTGGCACTATTACTTCTCTTGATCTAGACACTATACTTCTACTGATGCAGCCTAAAATTGCATTGGCCTTTTTAGCTGCTGCATCACACTGTTGACTCATGTTCAACTTGTGGTCCACCTGGATTCCTAGATCCCTTTCACACGTAGTCTCATTCAGCCAGGTGTCCCCCATCGTATATCTGTACTTTTCGTTTTTCCGCCCTAAGTGCAGTACCTTACATTTCTCCGTGTTGAATTTCATTTTGTTAGCTTTGGCCAACAAAATGAAATTCAACACGGAGAAATGTAAGGTACTGCACTGTCTAGATCAGGGGTAGGCAACCTTTCCCCTTTAAGGGCCGAGGGACTTCAGCTCCCAGAATCCTAGGAGCTATTGGCCAAGATGGGACTATTGGCCAACATGGCTGAGGCTTCTGGGAGCTGAAGTCCCTCGGCCCTTAAAGGGGAAAGGTTGCCTACCCCTGGTCTAGATCAAGGGAAGTAATAGTGGTGAAGTCTCTTTCTTTGGAGGTCTTTAAACAGAGGCTGGATGGCCATCTGTCGGCGATGCTTTGACTGAGAGTTCCTGCATGGCAGAATGGGGTTAGGCTGGATGACCCTTGCGGGTCTCTTCCAACTCTATAATTCTATGACTCTATCTTTACACTTTAGGATTTTGTCTAGTTCTTTCATAGCTGCCCTTCCCATTCCTGATCTTCCTCTGATTTCTTGACTTCAGTCTCCGTTCTGATCCATGTTTGCTCCAAGTTATGGCAAATCTTTCACTGTTTTGATTTCCTCGTCATCCAGGTTGAATTTCTGTAAATCCCCTGTGGTCATTATTTCGTTTTCTTTAAGCTTAACGTTAGGCCTGCCTTTGCACTTTCTTCTTGGGCTTTCTTTAGTGATTGTTCCAAATCTGTGACGTTTTCTGCTAGTAGTATGGTGCTGTACGCCTATCTTAGGTTGTTGGTATTCCTTTTAAGCCGTACAAGTCTTATTTCCAATGTGAAATCAAATGCTTTCATGGCCGGCATCCATAGTTTTTTTGTGGGTTTTGGGGGCTATGTGGCCTGTACTGGGAAAGTTTATTCCTGACATTTCGCCAGCATCTGTGGCTGGCATCTTCAGATATATGGAAATATATATATTTCCATTGTTGTTGTTGTTAACTGCCTTTGAGTAGACTTCAACCCATGGAGACCCTATGAATGAGACATTTCCAAGACCCCCTTGCATCAACCTTTCTGCTCAAGTCTTGCAAGTACAAGCCTGTGACTTCCAAAATTGAATCTATCCATCTGGCGTCTGGTCTTCCTCTCTTCCTCCCTTCTACCTTTCCGAGCATTATTGTATTTTCTAGTGAGTCGTGCCTTCTCATGACGTGACCAAAGTACGACAGCCTCAATTTCATCATCTTGGCTTGGGAGTCATCAATTGCCTGAAAATTTTAAAATGACTGTCCATGATTGCCTGTGATTCGGGGTCAGACTAGATAATCAACTGGGACACCAGATGAGACTCTGAAGATTTTTCTGTTTCTCTGGTTGCTTCTTTTGAACCAACCAAGTTCAGGCCATGTTCTGTACTGTAGTCAAGGTTGCATTGATAAGTCTTCTTGTCCTGCAAACGTATCCTACGTAAAATTCTCATGTTCCGTAAACAACGTCTGCTTAGCAAAAAGTGCTGAATATTGTGAAAAATAACTGAACTAGAGAAGGAGGAGGGACATATTTGTAAGATCACTATAAATATATATATATATATATATATATATATATATATATGTATATGCTGGACATATTTGTAAGATCACTATTATATATATATATGATGGACATATTTGTAAGATCACTGTGTGGATATATATATATATATATATGCTGGACATATTTGTAAGATCACTATGTGTATATATATATATATATATATATATATGCTGTACATATTGGTAAGATCACTATATATATATATATATATATATATATGCTGGACATATTTGTAAGATCACTAATATGTGTGTATATATATATATATATATATATATACTGGACATATTTGTAAGATCACTATAAATATATATATGTATATGCTGGACATATTTGTAAGATCACTATTTTATATATATATATATATATATATATATATATATGTATGCTGGACATATTTGTAAGATCATTATATATGCTGGACATATTTGTAAGATCACTATGTGTATATATATATATATATATATATGCTGGACATATTTGTAAGATCACTATGTATATATATATATATATATATATATGTTAGATATGCTGGACATATTTGTAAGATCACTATATATATATATATATATATATGCTGGACATATTTGTAAGATCACTATTATATATATATATATATATATATATATATATATATGCTGGACATATTTGTAAGATCACTATAAAAAGATGTACAGTTGCTTAATTCTGGGCTCAGTGCCTTTGGAAAGTTATTTCTTATTCATCCCGCTAGCGTAACTTTGTTTTTTTTTTTCAGAATAAATCTCTCTTTCCTTCAGTCTGTGGTGTCTCTTTGTCCCATTTTTCTGCTACAGCTTCAAAGGGTCCTTCAGGCTTGATCTCTTCTAGAACCCATTTGTTTGTCTTCTTGGCCATCCATGGTATCCTTCTAACTCTTCTCCGGTGCCATATCTCAAATGGGTTGGCTTCCTTTCCGTCCACTTTCTTCCCTGTCCAACTCTCATATCCACACATGGCGATGGGGAGCGCAATGGCTTCTTAGATGAGTGTGATAGAGACTTATGATCCCTGGCTTATGATGCACTGAATTTGCCTAAATAGCAAGTCCCCTTTGCAATGTGAACTTGTTTCCAGTTGCACTTTGCATCTTCCAGCAACATTACCAGTCACTCCAGTCCTCCTGCTTTGCAACAGCTTGATTCCACTTTAACTGCCATGGCAGCAGCCTATGGAGTCCTGGGATCTGTAGCCCCAGGAGGCACTAGAGATCTCTAGCTGAGAATTATAAGTACCCTCCCCTAAAAAGATCACTATAAATATATATGTATATGCTGGACATATTTGTAAGATCACTATGTATATGTGTGTGTATATATATATATATATATATATATGCGCTCTGGCCATATTTGTAAGATCACTATGTATATGTGTGTATATATATATATATATATATATATATATATATATGCGCTCTGGCCATATTTGTAAGATCACTATGTATATGTGTGTGTGTATATATATATATATATATATATATATACGCTCTGGCCATATTTGTAAGATCACTATATAAACCCCAGGATTCCACTAGTCAAAGTAGAATCGTAGTGCGATCGTTGGCTGCATCCGCACTGCAGAAATAATCCGGTTTGACGCCGCGTTAACTGCCGTGGTTCAAGGCTACGGGATTCTGGGAAGTGTGGTTTGTTGTGGCAAGTGGGGTCGGAACTGGATTATTTCTGCAGTGGGGACGCAGTCTCTGGATGTTTTCACACTGGCCTTTTTGAGGAGGCAATCCTACCTCCGTCCGGCCTCACTCCGGCTCCATTTCCGCATAGTTCACACGCGTGCGGCGGCGGCAAACCCCGCCCCTTCCGGTGCCATCCCTGCGTCTGTCCGGCTTTACGCTCCGTGTGTTCAAACACACAGAGCCCTAAGTCCGGCGTCACTCCGGCCGAACCAACGATAATTCCGGCTGAAGCGGCGGAAAGGTAATTCCGGCTGTCCAACAGGAATTAGCCTTTCGGCGGCGGAGCCATTCCGGAATCGGCAGCACGCCCCGTTCCGGAATGGTTCCACCCGGCTTTAGGAGGACAGTATGAAAAGGTCCATTGTTTGGTGTGGAGAGGCCCACTGAAAGGCAAACTCCAGGTTCTGCAGGACCTGAGACAGCTCCTAAGGGAAAGCTAATGCCAAGCCCATAGGCTCCAAGCCCCAAGCCTCTGGATCCTGAAAGTGAGAGGAATTCGATGGCAAGGGCATCATCTACCTCCTTGGAAGTCTTTAAGCAGAGGCTGGATGGCCATCTGTCGGGGATGCTTAAATTGGGAGTTCCTGCATGGCAGAATGGGGTTGGACTGGATGGCCAGACATAGCATATCTTGATTTCAGTAAGGCTTTTGGCAAGGTCCCCCATGATATTCTTGCAAACAAGATAGTAAAATGTGGGCTAGATAATACAACTGTTCGGTGGATTAGTAACTGGTTGACCGACGGAACCCAAAGGGTGCTCAGCAATGGCTCCTCTTCTTCTTCATCCTGGAGAGAAGTGACCAGTGGGATGTCCAGTGGGCTTCTGTCCTGGGCCCAGTTGGCTATTCAACATCTTTATCAATGATTTGGATGAAGGAATACAAGGCATGCTTCTCAAATCTGCAGATGACACCAAATTAGGAGGAGTAGCTAATACTCCAGAAGACAGGATAAAAATTCAAAATCACCTTATTAGATTAGAAAGCTGGGCCAAAGCTAACAAAATGAATTTCAACAAGGAAAAATGTAAGGTATTGCACTTAGGCAGAAAAAATGAAATGCATAGATATAGGATGGGGGACACCTGGCTTAACACAACTACGTGTGAAAAGGATCTAGGAGTCCTTGTAGACAAGTTGAACATGGGTCAATAGTGTGATGCCGCAGCTAAAAAGGCCAATGCGATTTTAGGCTGCATCAATAGAAGTATAGTGTCTTGATCGAGGGAAGTCATAGTGCCACTCTATTCTGCTTTGGTCAGGCCTCACCTGGAATAATCCTGTGTCCAATTCTGGGCCCCACAATTCAAAAAGGAGGTTGAGAAACTGGAAAGTGTCCAGAGGAGGGTGACCAAAATGTTGAAGGGTCTGGAAACCATGCCTTACGAGGAATGATTTAGAGAGCTGGGTATGTTTAGCCTGGAGAAGAGATGGTTAAGAGGGGATATGAGAGCCCTGTTTAAGTACAGCGCACCCACGCCATACACAGGCTTGCCATCTGTGGACTCAAAGTCACACGGACGGTGAGCCCCAGTAAAATGAATGGGGTGCACTCCATTTAAACAAATAGTACTTGAAGCCCCCCATTTTTTGCTTTCTGCAGGGGGCATCCGGATCAAATCCCCCACGTATAGGAAGGGCGGACTGTATGTTCAGGGGTGTCCTGTTGAGGATGGAGCAAGCTTGTTTTCCGCTGCTCCAGAGACTAGGACCTGGAGCAGTGGATTTAAACCCCATGAATGGAAACAAATCAGAGGAAAGCCCATGAAACTAAAGGGTGCGATGTGGGATACAACAAAATGGAGACTATGGGCGAAGGAAGTCCTGCCTGCAGAAGTCTACCTGTAAACGTCATTTGTTCCTTATGACTGATCTCTATTATTGACATCTTTTCAATCTGTAGATTTCCCTCATATATTTTAATTAAGTTGCATTTTTACCTTTCTACGAAATCATTTCTAATCTAGATGTATTGTGTTTAGAAGTTGCCATCCTTCCCCATTTAATTCTAAGGTAACTTGAGGATCGGGGCCCATTCTTCTAACCCTTCTTCAATACATATGTCTCTTCAATAATATGTTACATCCATCTCTATTGCCTCATATAATTTCAACAACCGTTCATTTATGCTTCGGGACTAATTTCAGTTTCCATGTCTGCATCCTGGTTATTCTAGCTGTGGAAATCAAATAGGGTAGAAGTTTCCCCGTTTTATTTATCTACCTGTCAAGCCCAACCAAATGCCATGCAGGAATTCACAATGGCAGTGGGTTGACTTCATGGCCCTTGACGTCTCTTCCAGCTCTGTGATTCTACTCAACATTTGTATAAAACTGACGCAATGGCCATTCGTGGACTCATGTGGCATGCTTTCGCCTAGCGTTGAGGTTATGGGTGGACACAGACCAACATACTACATTGATGTCCAACCATAAAATCATCATAGAATCATAGAATCATGGGACGTTATCACACGTGGGCCAGAAAGCGAAAATAAAAGTGGAAATGAGGCATTACGAAAATAAACCGAAAATAAACTTGTTTCCGCAAACGTCATTACCTTAATTGCGAATTTACAGCAAGTGCAAACACACAAGCGAAAATATCCCGTAAATGTAGTAGGAATGAGCCTCTTGCACATGCGCAGATAGAGGAATGAGCCTCTTGCACATGCGCAGATAGAGGAATGCTCGCAGGAACCATGGGTAATGATGGGGAAATGCTCCCCAATACGTATTTGGCGATCACATTGGCGGTAAATGCGGAATCACCCTCATCGCGCAATTGCATTTCCTGAAGAAACCGAAATTCAAAAGATCTCGGATCTTTCCACTTTCTGTCGGGGTTCTGTCGGGGTTCTGTGCGACGTCGTGTGGAAACACGGGCAAATAATCCGGTATCGTTCGGGATTTCATGTGGATTTTGTTTGGATTGGGCCCCGAGTGATAACGTCCATAGAGTTGGAAGAGACCCCAAGGGCCATCCAGTCCAACCCCATTCTGCCATGCAGGAACTCCCCATCAAAGCATCCCCAATGACAGATGGCCATCCAGCCTCTGCTTAAAGACCTCCAAGGAAAGGAGACTCCACCACACTCCGCATCAGACACAACAAAACAAGTTAAACAAGGGCCATTTTATGAAGGCCCTCTTTTTTAAAACAACGAACCAAAATTGGGAGAGGGGAATGTGGTCAATAGGGGAATCCCTATCCAGATGTGTGTATGCCCCTAGACCTCAAGGGTTACAGGTGTGTCTTACTGGTTGACTTATAATGAACCATGAATTTTATATGATGTGGGGATTTTTATTGTAAGCCGCTTGGATTGCTGTCATTAAGTGGGATATAAATTATTATTATTATTATTATTATTATTATTATTATTATTATTGGATTTTCCTAGGCAAGGAATACTCTGGAGGTGCTTTTGCTAATTCCTTTTTCTGAAAGAGAGACCGCAGCACCTGACTCCTGATGCAAAAGTTCAGAAAACTGGTTCTCTCTCTCTCTCTCTGTTGCCTTATATTTCTCCTTCTTCTCCTTCTTCTAAGAAAATAAATAAACCCCATCCCTGTGATGTTTCCCAGCTGCCCTAAAAACTGTCTCCGAAACGCTTGACGCGATCGGCGGCGATGAAAAGGAGGCTATGCCCAAGACAAAATGTTTATTTTAAAAGAAAAAGAAAAGAACAAGCATATATATATATATATATATATATTAAAAAAAAAATTCCAAGCTATCATTTTAACTGGCAGCTTTTGATTTGGACACTTTCGGAGCCGAGGCTTTTTGGGAAGGAGCCAAGTATGACGCTGCCCCTCAAACCCATACTCTTAATCCTCGCTTAATGTGGATTTTGCTTGATGCCCGGCTGGAGTTGGGCTCTTTTGAAAGGCTTTCTTCCCTTTCCGCCATTGATTCGAGACAGATGGTAGGGAGAGCCCCAAAGGGGCCTCCCCAAATCCTATTGGCATTTTGCTTATTTATTTAATTTAGAACCTGACTTTCTTCCGCTATGGGACTCAAGGCGGCAGCGCCCATGGGTAGTGCCATCGAGAAACAAACCCATTGAATCCAATATTAACAGTGGTCAAATTCAAGATATAGCTGTGTTAGTCTGTAGGATCAGTACAGCGACCTTGCAGCACCTTTGAGACTATCGACAGTGCAAATTGAGTCCACTTTTAGGGTTTGGGTTAGTGCTAGGGAATCATGGGAATTGTATTTTTTTCTGAGACATTGAGCCTTCTCTGTCAGAGAGCTCTGGTGCCACAATAAACTACAGTTCCCATGATTCCCTAACCCTAACCCGAAAAGTGGACTCCATTTGCACTATTTCTGGCAGTCTGCAACCCCCCTAAGGACCTTATCACACGCTGGCCACAAAGCGAAAAGCAACCGAAATAAGAATAAATCCAGTACTATACCGAAATGAACCGAAAGAGCCCCCGCAATACGTAAATGGCAATCACACGCAATTACCGTCATTGCGCATTTATCACGCTTCCCGGAAAGCGCATCCTGGATACGTATTAGCCGTTCACACACATGTTGCAAATTCCCATAAATAACCAAGCAATGATGTTCTAGCACATGCGCAGAAATATGGCTTTCCCACCAACCCCTGGTCGCGCGTCGGAACAGAGAGGACCACGTTTACCCGTTCCGTTTGTTGCCCGATCAAAACAGGAAGGACACGTCATAAGATGCTTCCTCACAGATCCATGGGAAATAGCTCGGGGAACCATGGGTCATGACGGGGAAACGCTTCACAATACGTATTGCCTGTTCATATGCATTTCGGACCCGCGGTAAATGCGCAATGATTCCGGTTGCGCAATTGTACTTCCTAAAGAAACCGAAATTCAAAAGATCTCAATTCGTTTCGGATTCGTTCGGGGTTCTGTGCGGTTCTGTGCGACGTCGTGTGTAAACATGGAAAAATAATACGTATTAGGTCGGGATTTCTTTGGGATTCTGTCTGCTTTGGACCCCGTGTGATAAGGTCCTTAGATGCCTCTTCTTTCTCTAGTTAGTTTCAAAGGTGCTACAAGGTCTCTCTACATACCCATTACTCACAGGTGTGTAAGTCCCATTGAGTCAATGGTTCTACTCTGCTTGACACTACCAATATTACATTGTACAGTCGCCCCTCCGTTCCCGCAGATTTCACGGTTTTACATATTTAGGGAGGGGCGATCTCCATTTAAATCAATGGGGCACGCTAATCTCCACTTTCACTTGGGGGGGTGGGTCTGGAACGGATCCCCCACAAAAACAGAGGGCCAGCTGTATTACAATATTACCATATAATTATTACATAAATATTACATTTATTACATTTATTAATTTATCACAAATATTACATTTATTATAAATATTACATAAATATTATAATATTACAATGTAATATTGTATTACAATATAACAGTGTAATTGAGGATTACATTACAGTGTAATATTGTATTGCAATATTACACTGTAATATTGTATTGCAATATTACACTGTAATATTGTATTGCAATATTACACTGTAATATTGTATTGCAATATTACACTGTAATATTGTATTGCAATATTACACTGTAATATTGTATTGCAATATTACACTGTAATATTGTATTGCAATATTACACTGTAATATTGTATTGCAATATTACACTGTAATATTGTATTGCAATATTACACTGTAATATTGTATTGCAATATTACACTGTAATATTGTATTGCAATATTACACTGTAATATTGTATTACTATATTACACTGTAATATATTATTGTATTGTATTGCAATATTACAGTGTAATACTGTATTGCAATATTACAGTGTAATGTTGTATTGCAATATTACAGTGTAATGTTGTATTGCAATATTACAGTGTAATGTTGTATTGCAATATTACAGTGTAATGTTGTATTGCAATATTACAGTGTAATATTGCATTGAAATATTACAGTGTAATACTGTATTGCAAAATTACACTGTAATATTGTATTGCAATATTACACTGTAATATTGTATTACTATATTACAGTGTAATATATTATTGTATTGTATTGCAATATTACAGTGTAATACTGTATTGCAATATTACAGTGTAATGTTGTATTGCAATATTACACTGTAATATTGTATTGCAATATTACACTGTAATATTGTATTGCAATATTACACTGTAATATTGTATTGCAATATTACACTGTAATATTGTATTACTATATTACAGTGTAATATATTATTGTATTGTATTGCAATATTACAGTGTAATACTGTATTGCAATATTACAGTGTAATACTGTATTGCAATATTACAGTGTAATACTGTATTGCAATATTACAGTGTAATGTTGTATTGCAATATTACAGTGTAATGTTGTATTGCAATATTACAGTGTAATGTTGCATTGCAATATTACAGTGTAATATTGCATTGCAATATTACACTGTAATACTGTATTGCAAAATTACACTGTAATATTGTATTGCAATATTACACTGTAATATTGTATTGCAATATTACACTGTAATATATTATTGTATTGTATTGCAATATTACAGTGTAATGTTGTATTGCAATATTACAGTGTAATGTTGTATTGCAATATTACAGTGTAATACTGTATTGCAAAATTACAGTGTAATTGAGGATTACATTGGCTGGCGTCCTGGTAGGCCATGAGTTCCCAACCTTTGCTATGCCCCACACCCCTAGAAAATGTTTAAATAATGTTTGCACACCCCTACAAAATTAATATCACTTTTGAAGATGAAGTCTAAATTCTAATTTTTGGACCACAAATTGAACCACATACAACACTGTTGTTGTTGTTGTTGTTGTTGTTGTTGTTGTGTGTCTTTGAGTTGTTTCTGACGTATGGTGATTCATGGCATCACACAACCCCATTGACCTCCTCCCATACCACATCCATACAGAATCCTTAGTAATAGTTTTTTTGTACTACTGTTACCCATAAATAGTAATTCCCACAACGCACTGAATGTAATGGTGGTAATAGTTGTGATGTACACAACTTGCAAAATTAAAATGATTATACCTTTAAATTACAATATCACGTGCACAGACTATTACATAGTTTCCTGTGGTCAAACTGAAAAGTTGGTCATGATGTGATTGTTCTAAAGATAATTTTAAAAAATTATTATTTTAATTAAATCTTGACATTTGAAATTTAATTAAGAAAAACAACAACTGGGGTCTCTCCTTTCACATCCAGTGAGCTTCACCCCACTCACGCCATCTCTTCAGGATTTTAAGGAGATACAGGCGAAATGTGAAGTCGAAGACTTTTGTGGCCGGCATCCATAGTTTTTTTGTGGGTTTTTGGGGGGCTATGTGGCCATGTTCTGGACATGTTTACTGCTGACGTTTCACCAGCCTCTGAGGCTGGCATCTTCACAGATCTTCCGAAGATGCCAGCCGCAGCTGCTGGTGAAACGTCAGGAATAAATGCTTCCAGAACATGGCCGCATAGCCCCAAAAAACCACAAAAATCCTATACAGGTGAATGTCACAGCCGATTTCTGCCCAAATGCAGATGTTTGGGGAGCAGTGGCATCACGCACCCTTAGGTTAAGATCCAGGATGCCATCTAGGATGTAGCAAAAGCATGCTTGAACTTGGATGGATCTCAGACTTAGATCTACTGTCCAGGGGTAGGCAACCTTTCCCCATTAAGGGCCGAGGGACTTCAGCTCCCAGAAGCCTCAGCCATGGTGGCCAATAGTCCCATGTTGGCCAATAGCTCCTGGGATTCTGGGAGCTGAAGTCCCTCGGCCCTTAAAGGGGAAAGGTTGCCTACCCATGCTCTATAGTCATGATTAAGGAGGGTTGCAGACTGCCAGAAATAGTGCAAATTGAGTCCACTTTTAGGGTTAGGGTTAGTGCTAGGGAATCATGGGGATTGGTTTCTTTTCCCTGAGACATTGAGCCTTCTCTGTCAGAGAGCTCTGGTGCCACAATAAACTACAGGTCCCATGATTCCCTAGCACTGAGTCAGGGCAGTTCCAGTGGCCTCAATTTGCACTATTTCTGGCAGTTTGCAAAAGCTGGCAGTTTTGCCTGCCCCAGTCTACCAAGCATACCCAACCGATCTATATGGGCTCTAGGTGTCCGTGCAAATGCTCAGGGGGTAATGGGATTTGTAGTCCCCAACGGGAAAAAGTTTCCGGATGGATCAGCAAAGCTGTTGGGTGACCCTTGAAATGTGATGATGATGATGATGATGATGATGATGATGATGATGATGACAACTCTTTCCTCTCCTGGCACAACCATCGCTGTGCCTTCAGGTGCGAAGGAGGGGTTGTAAAAGAAAAGGGAATCTAGCGGAGGCAGAGAGGGCCTCTCTCCAGACCACACACTCAGTCGATTCATGGGCTGCAACAACAACAGAACGCGACGCTCTCTCCATGTATATACATTATGTCCATAGGCAATATTATACAAACCAGGCTAGCAGTACTGTGTGGTCTGGTTGTGTCTTTCCCTTCCTATTTATAACTCCGCAGAGGAACAAATGATAACTCTTCCATTTTATGGGTAGTTCACTTTCCTTTTTAGCCGGATCTCGCTGCAAAAATCTCAATGTTGCCTAGGAGGTTCAGACTAAAGGCCTATCTGGACCACAGGGCCTTTGCAGACTGCCAGAAGTAGTGCAAATGGAGTCCACTTTTAGGGTTAGGGAATCATGGGGACTGTATTTTATTGTGGCACCAGAGCTCTCCGACAGAGAAGGCTCAATGTCTCAGAAAAAAAAAACAATTCCCATGATTCCCTAGCACTAACCCTAACCCTAAAAGTGGACTCCATTTGCACTATTTCTGGCAGTCCTTAGGAGATTATCGCATGCAAAAATAAAGCGATTTACCCCATACAGTCACTTACGGGATGCAATCGGGAATTATCGCACAAAAAAATGCCACCGATGCTGCCAGGCGACTGCATCCCAGCTGCATCCTCACTCCCAGAAGTGTTCAGTCGGCCAATTTGCAAACATGGGAAACTCTCATTTTTGAAAAGCAATGGGCTAAGAGTGGATGGGAGCTAGGATGCCACCAGGATCCAGTCATGACACTCCCTCGGAGTTTGGTGGAGTCTCCTTCCTTGGAGGTCTTTAAGCAGAGGCTGGATGGCCATCTATTGGGGATGCTTTGATTGGGAGTTCCTGCATGGCAGAATGGGGTTGGACTGGATGGCCCTTGGGGGTCTCTTCCAACTCTAGGATTCTATGATTCTATGACTAAGGCTATATTTCAGAGGGAGGAACTGCAAAACCACCTTCCTTGCCATCAAAAAGCCTATGAAATCCATAGGGTCACCACCATAAGTCGACTGACACAATGGTGGAATTTAAGGAGGAAAGTGCAAAAGCACTCACTAACTTTGGGCCTTTACAGACTGCCAGAAATAGTGCAACTTGAGTCCACTTTAACTGCCCTGCTTCAGTGCTAGGAAATCATAGGAATTGTAGGTTGTTTTTTTTCTGAGACATTGAGCCTAGGACGGGTGGGATTTGGGATTTTTTATGTTCTGTTTAGATTGTATTAATATATCTGTATGGGGATTTTAATGTTGTAAGCCGCCCCGATTGCTCTGCAGAGAGCTCTGGTGCCACAATAAACTACAGTTCCCATGATTCTCTAGCACTGAGCCAGGACAGTTAAAGTGGACTCAAGTTGCATTATTTCCGACAGTCTGTAAAGTCCCTATTAGTTAGTCTCGAAGGTGCTACAAGATCTCTCTACAGACTGATGCAGTTTGACTGTGGAACACACTCCCTTGGAAAGTGGTGGAGTCTCCTTCCTTGGAGGTCTTTAAGCAGAGGCTGGAGGGCCATCTGTCAAAGGGGATGCTTTGATTGGGAGTTCCTGCATGGCAGAACGGGGTTGGACTGGATGGCCCTTGGGGTCCCTTCCAACTCTAGGATTCTATGATTCTGTGAAAGAAGATTCTTCCTGAGGCTAGAAAATACCACCCAAAGCAGTTGCCTTCCTCTGGTCGTTGCTTCTATGGGAAACGGTGGTCCCTATCAAACAGTGGCCTTGAGTCCAAAGTCAGCTTTGATGAAACATCTGCAAGATCCTGAAAGCCAAAGGATGAGTTAACAAGGCTGGGAGTTGTCCATCCAGAGCCAACCCAGGCTTGGCAACTCTACAAGACCCAGCTTGCCGCTTGGAGGTTTTCCAAGGTTATCTGCTTTCTTATCACGGTTGCTGCGGATTCGCCTTGGCCAACACCTGCTGTGCTACTGATTTGTCCAGCCTTCCTGGGAAAATCTGGCAAAGTCAGGAGAGGCCATGCCATCGTATTTCTGTGAAAATTGGAGAGGAAAGAAAGCTGATCGGAAAAGAATCAAATCATGGTGGTGCTGGAAGAGAGAGAGCTCTGGACTCCATGGATTGCCCAAAAGACAAAGGAATGGATCTGAGTGCGCATCAAGCCTCAACTCTTCTGAAAGCCAAAATAGATTAAAGCGAGGCTATCGTACTTTGGGTGCACCATGAGAGGACACAATTCATTGGAAAAGACAATAACGCCTGGCAAAGTGGAAGCCTGAACCCTTTTAAAAGCCAAAATCCCACTCTGGAAATGCAGTACTTATATAAATGCAGAAACAGGAGGTACCATAATGAATCATAGAATCATAGAGTTGGAAGAGACCACAAGGGCCATCCAGTCCAACCCCGTTCTGCCATGCAGGAACTCCCAATCAAAGCATCCCCGACAGATGGCCATCCGGCCTCTGCTTAAAGACCTCCAAGGAAGGAGACTCCACTAAAATCTCTGAGGGATTGTGTTCCACTGTCGAACAGCCCTTACTGTCAGGAAGTTCCTCCTAATGTTGAGGTGGAATCTCTTTTCCTGGAGCTTGCATCCATTGTTTTGGGTCCTATTCTCTGGAGCAGCAGAAAACAAGCTTGCTTCCTCCTCGATATGACATCCCTTCAAATATTTAAACACGGCTATCATATCACCTCTCAGCCTTCTCTTCTCCAGGCTAAACATACCCAGGTCCCTAAGTCATTCCTCATAGGGCTTGGTTTCCAGACCTTTCACCATTTTGGTCGCCTTCCTCTGGACACGCTCCAGCTTTTCAACCTCCTTTTTGAATTGTGGTGCCCAGAACTGGAGACAGGATTATTCCAGGTGAGGCCTGAACAAAACAGAATAGACTGACACTATTACTTCTCTTGATCTAGACACTATACTTCTATTGATGCAGCCTAAAACTGCATTGGCCTTTTTAGCTGCTGCATCACACTGTTGACTCATGTTCAACTTGTGGTCCACCTGGATTCCTAGATCCCTTTCACATGTATAAGTCTCGTTAAACCAGGTGTCCCTGATCTTATATCTATGCATTTCATTTTTTTGCCCTAAGTGCAGTACCTTACATTTCTCTGTGCTGAAATTCATTTTGTTAGCTTTGGCCCAGCTTCCTAATCTATTAAGGTCATTTTGAAATTTCCATCCTGTCTTCCGGGGTATTGGCTATTCCTCCTAATTTGGTGTCATCTGCACATTTGATAAGTAATACGGTGGAGTGTAGGTGAAGTGAAATGCAGCTTCCTTACTCCCAATCCAGGAATTTCCAACCCCAAAGGCTGCTCCTTTGTAGTACAGTTGGCCCTCTAATTAAATATTTAATTAGATGTATATTGTACTACTCTGGGAGTATTATAATTTTTATTTATTTATTTATTTTTAATAAAAAACTTTTATTGAAATATTAAAAAAAATCAACATTAACAACATACAAACATAATACATAAAAACACAGTACAAAACAATACATTAAAAATAAACCAACAAAACGAACTGACAAATAGAAAAACACAACATTGAAACTTCCTAAACTGAGACCTAGGATTCAAAAACATAAATGAAAAAACAAATAACCACATTAAACATGGATCATTGCTACATCGCGGATATAAATTTTAAACCTTGTATACATAAAACAAAAGAAACTTAAGTGATATATATATATAGTGATCTTACCAATATGTACAGCATATATATATATATATATATATACATAGTGATCTTACAAATATGTCCAGCATATATATATATATATATATATATATTTATAGTGATCTAACTATAAAATACATTTATCCTCTGTTTATGTCTATATATTCTAATTCTCTATCCGATACTTAAATAAATTACAGTTACCAATTCAGAATCCAGAACCAAAACATTTATAATAGTGTTAAACCACTAGGTAAGTTGAATATTTATATATGTAACTTCAAGACACCGATATATACGTATATGCTTATCTTAGTTAGTTATCTATTTGACATATATTGATGTGCGTTGATAATCCTAATTATAACAACCTACAAAATAGCACAGATTCCTTGTATATCTTCCGACATTGACTTCAAAACATTTCATTTAATATTTCAAGAGAGTTAATATTTCAAGAGAGTTATACATTCCTTCCTATTCTCAAAATCTCTTTCTTCTATATATCGATACCACGGTTTCCACTTCTCATGAAACTCAGAATTCCCACTGTTTTGTATATAATGTGTTAATTTTTCCATTTCGTATATGTCATATACTTTCAAACCCCATTCTTCAACAGAAGGGATATCTTTCTTTCTCCAGTATTTTGCGTAGAGAATTCTAGCCGATGTTAACAAAAAGAACAACAATTTACCATTTTTCCTAAAGTCTTCATTTACAATATTTAAAAGATACACTTTAGGGTCTAAAGGAATTTGTAAATTTAACATTTTCTGTATCTCTTGGCTTATTTTTTTCCAATATATCTTGGCTGATTTACATGTCCACCACATATGAATATATGATGCTCCTTCTTCGCCACACTTCCAACATCTTGGATCATACCCTTTATACATTTTAGAAATTTGGAAAAAAACTGTAAAATGTACTCTATGCATTGATCTAAGGGAAAATTTATATAAACAAATATTTCGATGGTATTTGACACCAGTAAGACTTTCTAAAATGGGAGTATTATAATATTGTACTTTATTGTATGGATTGTTGGCTTTTATTATTGTTATGGTCTTTACATATTGTATCTTTGCAGATCGTTTTATATTTTTGTTGTTTTGTTGGAAAATATAAATAAAAACTATTTTTTATTATTATTATTATTATTATTATTATTATTATTATTATTATTATTATTTCTGGACCCCCAACAATTCATTGGAAAAGACAATAACGCCTGGCAAAGTGGAAGGGCATAGGAAAAGAGGAAAACCACCATGCACTCGGGTTCATTCCATCAAAGAAGCCACGGCCCTGAGTTTGCAAGACCTGAGCAGCGTTGCCGACAAAAGGCAGAGTATCCTGGAGGTCTCTCAATCATGGGGTCATCATAGGTCAAAGCCTCAGCGGACATGGTTTCCAGACCCTTCACCATTTTGGCTGCCCTCTTCCAGACATCATTGCTTCTTAGACTAGAATGAGGAATAAAGAGTCATTAGCTTTACACAGGACGTGTTCCTCGAGGACATGAACACCACTAGACCTGGCTTGTTGATATGGGTCAATGCAACGGCTATATTTTTGGACCCTCCTGGGGTGATACAGGGATGATTCAGGGGACGGTCACGTGAAGTTCCTACGCTTCAAAATTGACCATGACACCGTGGACTAAAACCACGAAGGGTCTGGAAACCATGAAGCCCTATGAGGAATGACTTAGGGAGCTGGGTATCTTTATCCTGGAGAAGAGAGGGTTAAGAGGGGATATGATAGCCCTGTTAAATATTTGAAGGGATATCATCTTGAGAATGGAGCAAGCTTCTTTTCTGCTGCTCCAGAAATAAATATATGGAGATAGAGCAAGCTTCTTTTCTGCTGCTCCAGAGATAAATATAAGAAATAGAGCAAGCTTGTTTTCTGCTGCTCCAGAGAACAGGACCCAGAACAATGGATTCAAACTATAGATAAAGAGAACATTAGGAGGAACATCCTGACAGTAAGAGTTGTTGAACAATGGAGCACATTCCTTGGAGAGTAAAGTGGAGTCTCCTTCTTTGGTGGTCTTTAAACAGAGGCTAGATGGCCGTCTGTCGGAGATCCTTTGATTTTGAGTTCCTGCATGGCAGAATGGGGTTGGACTGGAGGGCCCTTGAAGTCTCTTCTAACTATGATTCTATGACCTGGGTATATATTCTGGGTATATCCCTGGGCATGTGTCAGGGATGCTTTGATTGTGAGTTCCTGCATGGAAGAAGGGGCTTGGACGGGATGGTCCTTGTGGTCTCTTCCAACTCTATGGTCCTATGATTCTATGACAGGGGTAGGCAACCTTTCCCCTTTAAGGGCCGAGGGACTTCAGTTCCCAGAAGCCTCAGCCATGTTGGCCAATAGTCCCATGTTGGCCAATAGCTCCTGGGATTCTGGGAGCTGAAGTCCCTTGGCCCTTAAAGGGGAAAGCTTGCCTACCCCTGTTCTATGAGAACAAGGGCAAGGATCATCCGTATCAGGGAGGCAAGCAGAGCAAAAACACAACACGTCTTCCCTTCTGCATTCCCATGAAAAGGATGCTCAAAATATACGGAAAGGATTCCAGCATCACCGCCCATATTGCAGTCACACATCCCATCACCCATAGCCACTCCATTGATTTACAGCCAGTGAAGGGCAGATAAGACATAACATGGAATGGACTGATGAGCAGATAATCTGCCCCTCCAGACAGTGCCGACGCTCTGGAAGCTGTAGTCCAACAAAGTCATTTTTTCCCAATCTTTAGATTTGCAGCCACAACATGCGATAACAGTCAAAACATTCGACAGGGACTTCAGTTTTGGGAGAATTATCTACATTCCTCAATGGTTGTGATGAGTCCAAAATAGTCATTGACAGAATCCCTAAAAAGATAGGCTTGCCTGTGGATCCTGCAAACCTGAAGTCTTGCCTCTCATGCCTTACACAGCTCATGCTGTTTGGGGGATTCTGGGATCTACGGTCCAAACACTAATGCTTCCAAGCTCTGTCGAAATCCGGGGGGGGGGGGGTTAATCTTTGTTGGGCCAAATTGGCAGAAGGACTCTTTTTTGCAAAATTTTGCAAGGTTTTCTATGCTGATGGTAGGGGGGGGGGTTGTGCTCCAATTACCCCTAAAGCCGTCCAAACTGCGGTCCAAACCAAGAACAGACATCCTGAAATTCAGAGCTGGCTTGCCACAAATCTTTGTAATAATGTCTGTGTGGGATTGTGCGTGCATGTGTGTGTGTGTGTGTGTGTGTGTCGAGGCGGTTGCTTCAGCTCCGATGGGCAGACCACAGAAACCACTCGAGACTCAGACAGGCAGTCCTTGCTCACTCCAAAATGCTTGCTGGGTTTGGTTCAGTCTCGAATTCTATCAAGGACAGACCATGTTATGAGATCCCCAAATGTTTGGTCCCAAACCCACTGCTCTCAGCCTGGCCAGAAGCCACACTGGTTGGGGGGGATGTCTGGGGTTTACATTCCCCAAAATTATGATACCCAAACTAGTTAGCTTGAGACTCTCCAGCATTAACATGGATCGACACAGGGAGCAACCTTTTCTCGTTGTTCACTGCCCTCGAGTCATGGTCAGGATGAAGAGGAGCCATTGGACGTTATCACACGGAAAGTGGAAATAAACAGGCACGAGCGGAGGTCTTTAATTTACGGGATTTGTCCCGTTCCGCCTCGTCTGATAACTACATTCGAATTTAAAAGGGGCTGAATTCGAACGAAAACCTGATCTTTTCATTTTCGGGATTTTGGAGGATTTGAAAAGATCGGGTTTTCGTTCAAATTCACCCCCTTTTAAATTCGAATGTAGTTATCAGACGAGGCGGAACGGGACAAATCCCGTAAATTAAAGTCTTCCGCTCGTCCCGTTTATTTCCACTTTCTCCCCGGAACTCCCCGTGTGATAACGTCCGTTGCTGAGCAGCCGGTCAACCGATTTTGTTGCTGTGAACTGCCCTGAAGTTGATCTCGACTCATGGCGACTCTATGGATGAGACATCTCCAAGAGCCTCTGTCCTCCACTGCTCTGCTTAAATCCTGCAAACCCATACCTGTGACCTCCTTAATAGAGTCCATCCATCTGGCAGCATGTGGCCTTCCTCTCTTTCTTCTATCTGTCCTCAACCTTTCCCAGCAGTATTGTCTTTTCCAGTAAAGCCATGCCTTCTTCTCCTACGCTGCCCAAAACACAACAGTTTCACTCTGATCATCTTGGCTTTCGGGGAGATTTCAGACTTGATCTGCTCAAGGACCCATTTGTTTGTCTTCTTGGTCGTCCATGGGATCCTGAGCACTCTCCTCCAGCACTACATCTCAAATGAGTTGGTTTTCTTTCGATCTGCCTCCTTCACTGTCCAGCTCTCACACCAATACATAGGACGTTATCACACGGGGGAAATGTGCTGGTTAATCCCCACAAATCCCAAACAGAAACTGGATTTGTGCCTCACGATTTCACACGACGTCGCACAGAAACTGGACAGAAACTGGTGTTATCTGAGATCTTTTGAAATTCGGTAGTTTTGAGGAAATGCATTTGCGAAATTACAGTAATTTCACATTTACTGTAATGTGAAAAGCAAATGCGCATTTGGGAGCATTGCCCTGCTTTTCCCATGGTTCCACGGCGAGCATTCCTCTATCTGCGCATGTGCAAGAAGCTCATTTCTAGTACATTTACGGGCTTTTCTTGCTTGTGTGTGAACGTTAAATGCGCTTACTGTAATTTCGCAATTAAGGTAATTACGTGTGAAAGGCATTTGCGGAATCAAGGTTTATTTTCGGTTTATTTTCGGAATGCCTCATTTCCACTTTATTATCACTTTCTGGCCCACGTGTGATAACGTCCATAGTGACGGGGAATACCATGGCTTGGACCATCCTAACCTTAGTGATCAGTTGTATATCTTTACTCTTCTCTAGCTCTCTCAAGGCTGCCATTCCAATTCTTGTTTGCTTCTAATCTGTTTCCTGCAGACTAAGGACCAATAGCAACAGCAATAACATTTACATTTCTATACCGCTTAATAATGAACTCCGCACTCCCTAAGCGGTTTACAATGTGTAAATGCAATTGCCCCCAACAAGCTGGGGACTCCTTTTACCGACCTACGAAAGGATGCAAGGCTGAGTCAACCTTGGAGCCCTCCTCTGGGTTCGAACTCACAACCTTGTGGCTGCAGGACTGCGATCTAACCAGGGCTCTGTCCTTCCTATGGCCCTGGGACCTTTCCACATGCCACATGCCACGATTATAGTGAATTATAGGATCCCGTTGTAACTGCTACTAGGGTCTTCAGATTGAATATCGGATGGGGCTTCGGCAGTTCTAAAAGTTCTGGGACTGATCTTCCTGATCCACGATCTCTTAATGATTATGGATGTGACAGGAGGCCCATTCTGTGTTCAGCTTGGCAACCCTAAATGCCCAGGATCCAGCAGATGGAGTATTGGACTTTGTAGTTTAGGGAAGAGTAGAACGGAGCCAGCATGGTGTAGTGGTCTGAGCGTTACACTACGACTCTGGAGACCAGGGTTTGATTCCCCGCTCAGCCCTGAAACCCACTAGGTGACCTTGGGCAAGTCACACTCTCTCAGCCTCAGGGGGAGGCAATGGCAAACCTCCTCTGCATAAAACTTACCAAAAAAAAACCCATGATAGGGTTGCCACAAGTCAGAAACTTAGGATCTCCATAACTCCCTCAGGGTCCCCATAAATCAGAAACGACTTGAAGGCACCACACACACACACACACACACACACACAGGGCCTTTGCAGACTGCCAGAAATAGTGCAAATTGAGTCCACTTTTAGGGTTAGGGTTAGTGCTAGGGAATCATGGGATTTTTTTTTTTCTGAGACATTGAGCCTTCTCTGTCAGAGAGCTCTGGTGCCACAATAAGCTACAGTTCCCATGATTCCCTAACCCTAACCCTAACCCTAAAAGTGGACTCAATTTGCACCATTTCTGCCAGTCTGCAAAGGCCCATAGACTTAGAGTTTTTGGCCAGAGAGCATTAAGGACTCCCCAAATTACAAATCCCATATGATTCCATATGATGCCAATTACAGTGCAGTCATGGTGAACGTCTCTGTGTTTTCTGGCAGTGTTGTGGGTTGATTTCATGTGAAATAGCTCATCCCATAATTGTTTTTCATGCACGGTATTACCCTACCGAATATGGCAGCTTACAAACTGGGGGGAAAAACCCCAAGAAGAACCCAGAAAAAATACATAGATTATTGAAAGCCAGAACCAGTCGACTCCTTTTCAAGCAGCATTTACTGGCTCAATCTATTATTATGGGGAGATGCAATGAGAGAGCCAATAAGGCACACATTTCCTAAGCATGTAATCTACCTCCACCCATTCATTCCCCTGTTTCAGGATGCCTGTAGTTATTTGGCGTTTTCATACAAATGATATACATCATTTGTCATATCAACGATAAAAACCAGAAATCAGAAATGAAAATCCACCTAGAACTGCAAGCCATGGAGGTCTGTCTAAATCAAGAGGGGCAACTTCACAGGCCGATATGTTTCAAACAGAAGGGTTTTCGGTTCTCATAGAATCATAGAATCCTAGAGTTGGAAGAGACCCCAAAGGCCATCCAGTCCAACCCCATCCTGCCATGCAGGAACTCCCAATCAAAGCATCCCCGACAGATGGCCATCCAGCCTCTGCTTAAAGACCTCCAAGGAAGGAGACTCCACTACTCTCTGAGTAGTTATAAATGGGAACTGTTATAAATGGGAACTGCAACAAACGGTTGCAAAGCAGGATGCTCCTGCTCCAGATTCTAGACAGACCTCTGGACTTGCCTTCTAGAGGCTGCAGAGTTTTACGAATCCATTTTGGGTTTGGGTCCAAACTTTGATGCAGGGGTAGGCAACCTTTCCCCTTTAAGGGCCGAGGGACTTCAGCTCCCAGAAGCCTCAGTCATGTTGGCCAATAGTCCCATGTTGGCCAATAGCTCCTGGGATTCTGGGAGCTGAAGTCCCTCGGCCCTTAAAGGGGAAAGGTTGCCTACCCCTGCTTTGATGGCTCTATCCAAGGGGATGACCCTATTCCCAAAATAGGTTCAGCACCGCGGAGTGCTTTTTTAAAGTTCAGACTAAAAGCCAGAGCAGAGCCACTGCCTCCACTGGGATGGAAGCCACAGCCACCACTGCAACACAGCCATCTAGGTTTGCTTCCAGACCACAGCCAGTGATGTCTAGGCCTCCTTTCCAAAGTTTACTCCCCCCAACAAACACACACGCACACACAATATCCCTCACTTTTTGTGTCATGCAGACCTGCCGCCGTGCAACACCCACGAGCGAACGTGTCCCATTTTCTGAACGTTTTCCAGTTCAGGAACTGGAATGCAACGGGGGTGGGCAGACACACATCTCGTCGCCATCGCCAAGTACGGACCAACTTTGGCTCCGGCGAGAAATTTCCAGCCACCGTGGAGCCAGACACATTTACATTCTTCTATTTGAAGTTTAAACCCTAATCCTTTGAAAGATTTGCAGTCTGAGCTACAGAGTTGCTCACCGCCGCCGCCGCCGCCGCCGTCGCGATGGGAAGGTTTCTCTTGCTAGGTCTCGAAACCACGGGCTTTGAGAAAGATAGAAGAAGAAAAAGAGAAAAGAAGGGGGGGAAACACCTCCTCAGTGAAGGGACATTTCTTTAGAGAATCGTATGCCTTCTGGACGTTCTGTCTAACAATGAACATTCGGCTGGGCCTCTCTGTACCTGGCTTCCTAAGGCCTCATTCCCACTAGGATTTAAAGCAAATTGCAGATCGGGTTATATGACCGTCGTTCCCACTTGAAACCGGTTCCGATCCTATTGAGCTCAATTGCAATGAAGCGAGGCAAATGCAAATATATATGCAATAGTTTGGAGATAAATCTTGTAGCACCTTTGAGACTAAGCGAAAGAAAGAAATTGGCAGCATGAGTTTTCCTAGGCTTCAGTCTACTTCCTCAGATGCATTTGGAAATAATAATAATAATAATAATAATAATAATAATAATAATGTAGAGAGATCTTGTAGCACCTTTGAGACTCACTGAAAGAAAGAAATTGGCAGCCTGAGCTTTCCTAGACTTCAGTCTACTTCCTCAGATGCATTTGTATATAATTAATAATAATAATAATAATAATAATAATAATAATGTAGAGAGATCTTGTAGCACCTTTGAGACTAAGTGAAAGAAAGAAGTTGGCAGCATGAGCTTTCCTAGACTTCAGTCTACTTCCTCAGATGCATTTGGAGATAATAATAATAATAATAATAATGTAGAGAGATCTTGTAGCACCTTTGAGACTCACTGAAAGAAAGAAGTTGGCAGCCTGAGCTTTCCTAGACTTCAGTCTACTTCCTCAGATGCATTTGGATATTATAATAATAATAATAATAATAATGTAGAGAGATCTTGTAGCGCCTTTGAGACTCACTGAAAGAAAGAAGTTGGCAGCATGAGCTTTCCTAGACTAAAGTCTACTTCCTCAGATGCATTTGGATACATCATTCTACCATTACAGTTCCAACTAAATAACCCTACTAAAATTACTAATCACCACAAATTATTACATCATTAAATTTCCTATTGCTCAAAAAGTCCATAAACAGTTTCCAATCTTTCAACAAAATCTTCAGTTGGTTTATCCTTTAGAGCCCACATTAATCTGGTCATTTGAGCTTCAGTAACTCAGCCTTAACAATCCATTCTAGTTGCTTGATTCTCAATGTAGGATCTCAGCCACAGAGTGAATATTCTGGAATATTTGGGGGGGGGGGACTGGACAGGCTTGTGGCAATGAAGCCTAATGGTACGATACAATCAACACAACAGATTTTGCTGCCTGAAGCAAAGGACAAAATGGCACTGAAGCTGACCAGAACGGAGTGGAAATATAGCACATCACAATGAAAAGATCTTCTGCAACGTCCAGCGAACGTTCAAATCTGTTCATATGCAGAATTCTCCTTAAGGACTGGAGCAGTGTCCAAAATGTTGGCCAAAAGGTGGGAAAGAATAAGGACAGAGCATGGATCCAAGGCATTCCTTCAAGTTCATCCTAACCTCAAGGGCAGTTCATGTGTCCATTCCTACAGGCAAAGCAAGCCCACTTGGTTTCATGGTTGCTTCGCTGTACAAGACATCTTCTAGTGCTGAACCTAGATCAGGCATAGGGTCATAGAATCATAGAGTTGGAAGAGACCCCAAGGGCCATCTAGTCCAACCCCCTTCTGCCATACAGGAACTCCCAATCAAAGCATCCCCAACAGATGGCCATCCAGACTCTGCTTAAAGACCTCCAAAGAAGGAGACTCTGCCAATCTCCGAGGGAGTGTGTTCCACTATCGAACCGCCCTTACTGTCAGGAAGTTCCTCCTAATGTTGAGGTGGAATCTCTTTTTCTGGAGCTTGCATCCATTGTTTCGGGTCCCATTCTCTGGAGCAACAGAAAACAAGCTCCCTCCATCCTCAATATGACATCCCTTCAAATATTTAAACATGCAACAGCAACAGAGGGTTCCCATGCAGTTGGGAGTAGCTGGAAGACATTTGGCCGTAAAAACAAGAGTGGATTTATTGCTCCCTCAGCAACAGATCCACTGGCTTCCCTGCCCAAGCACAAGATTCTCTCCTAGGACCAGTGGAAGTTGGTGACGTCCATGTCATTGGGGTGGTGACCCCACACCAAGGCTGTAATTCACACAGGATTTAGTCTAGCTGTCCATGGTGCTGAAACTTATCCTCAAGCTCCATTCAGAACCTTGGACAGCAACCCAAATGACACCACTGCATGGAAGCATACCTGAACGTTACCCATAGCATCGTCCACCGCGCTAAGAATCATAGAATCATAGAATCATAGAGTTGGAAGAGACCACAAGGGCCATCCAGTCCAACCCCATTCTGCCATGCAGGAACTCCCAATTAAAGCATCCCCGACAGATGGCCATCCAGCCTCTGCTTAAAGACCACCAAGGAAGGAGACTCCACCACTCTTCTAGGGAGTCTATTCCACTGTCAAACAGCTCTTAATGTCAGGAAGCTCCTCCTAATGTTGAGGTGGAATCTCTTTTCCTATAGCTTGCCTCCATTACTCCATGTCCTATTCTCTAGAGCAGCAGAAAACAAGCTTGTTCCCTCCTCAATATGACATCCCTTCAAATATTTAAACAAGGCTATCATATCACCTCTTAGCTGTCTCTTCTCTAGGCTAAACATCCCCAGTTCCCAAAGTCGTTCTTCATAGGGTTTCATGGTTTCCAGACCCTTCACCATTTTAGTTGCCCTCCTTTGGACACGCTCCAGTTTCTCCACATCCTTTTTGAATTGTGGTGCCCAGAACTGGACACAGGATTATTCCAGGTGAGGCCTGACCAACGCAGAATAGAGTGGCACTATTACTTCCCTTGATCTAGACACTATACTTCTATTGATGCAGCCTAAAATTGCATTGGCCTTTTTAGCTGCTGCATCGCACTGTTGACTCATATTCAACTTGTGGTCTACCTGGACTCCTAGATCCCTTTCACACATAGTCTCATTCATCCAGGTGTTCCCGCACTTGATGGTAGCAGGCTTGTCTAAGTTCCTCTGGATAGGTTGCATGCCCTAGCTTAGGGTGTATCCACACTGCGGAATTAAAACGGTTTGACAATATTTTAACTCCCATGACTATCCTACAGAATCCTTAGATTTCTAGTTTGGTGAGGTATTCAGCCTGATCTGTCAGAGAGCTCTGGTGCCCCACCAGATAACTTTGAAGTTATCCAAAACTTGTGGTGGCTTCACCACCACCCAGACAGGGGAGCAACCAGCCGCCATTGCCTGGAGTTGGAAGTGTAGGGTGCTTAGATCCACAGGGAAATGTCCTTAACTGGGCCCAAATCATGTCCACACCTTTGAAAACTCCTCTGATGTTTCGCCAGAGCTGCAGACCTGTCAATTACTGTGTGAAAGATTTAGCTAAAGGTAAAGGTGTTCCCCACTGAGAAGGTTGTCAAGTTGTGTCCGACCGTAGGGATGCGGTGCTCATCTCCATTACTAAGCCAAAGAGCCAGCATTGTCAGAGACTACTCTGTGATCCTGGGGCCAGCATCATTGCACAGAGGGCTGTTTACCTTCCCACCGAAGTGGTACCTATTTCTCTTCTTGCATTTGCATGCTTTCGAACTGCTAGGTTGGCAGGAGCTGGGACTAGTGATGGTAGCTCACCCCCTCATGCAGCACCCGAACTGTCAACAGAGTCAGGGTCTTAACCACTTGAGCCACCGCATCCCAGTTTCCTGATGCACAATTATTGCATTATCTGCTGAGACGTCCAGAGGACTGTGGTGGGTCTAGTGGATGATGGGATCAATATGCATCTGGGGACATAGCCAAATGCTTCTCTGATCCCTCTCTGCCCTGCTGTCTACCAGCTGTGGAATGGCAAAGCGGAGATAGCATAGTTATGCATAAGGTAAAGGTAAAGATATTCCCCATTGGCACGGTTGTCAAATTGTGTCTGTCTGTCGGGGGCAGTGCTCATCTCTGTTACAAAGCCAAAGAGTCAGCATTGTCAGAGACTACTCTGTGATCCTGTTGCCAGCAGGATTGCATAGAACGCTGTTTACCTTCCCATCAAAGTGGTACCTATTTATCTACTTACATTTGCATGCTTTCGGACTGCTAGGTTGGCAGGAGCTGGGACTAGTGATGGGAGCTCACTCCATCATACAGCATCTGGACCTCGAACTGCCAACCTGCCGATCTTGCAATCAAAGATTGACATTAGCCCAAATCCAGTGCTGGGCTTAGTTAGGGACCTCTCTTACAAATGCAAAAAAAGTCCCTTCCCCAAAAAGCTGTACCACGGTCTCTCAGGTCAAGAATTGCTCCCGTCGTACTGCACTGTCAGTTCAGCCATCATGTTGGCACATTTTGGGAACAGCCGTGCCCAAGTCCCAGGTGTTTTGGCATCTGCCTGGCCATACGCATCGGCCTCTGTTCTTGCAGCTGTTGGCGAGAGGAACAGCCCAGCAAATTCCAGATGGCATCCTGTTGCGGAAATGGGGTGATTTGATTTTATTATTTCACTCAGAAGGTCCCTTTCTCCCTCAGGAGCCTCTGCCAGATTTAGCCTTCCTTGGCTAAGCCAAGACGTTGCTGGGGAGTGTAATGAAACCTAAGTCTTTTGGCTCCCTCATGTTGCAAGCACCAAAGCCAAAAGACTTAGCAAATACCCAGAGAACAAAAGCAACCAAATACCCAGAGAACAAGCTTGCCAGCTTCGGGGCTGGAGTCTCATAAACATCGCCTGCTGACCCATAAATCTGTCTTGCTTGCTTCTGGATATTTAGTCCAAGTCTTGGTCACTCCAAATGGTTTTCTGCTCACTCCGATACAGATATAGCAACAATGAGTTGTTTTACCCTCCTCTGTTTTCCTCGTCTCTCTCCAAATTTAACAGTACACTGGCGAGCAGCAAGCTTTTTGTTTTCCTAAAACCATTTTTTCCCTCCCTATTTCTCTGCAGAAATACTAACAGTGTTAGGTTGAATGAAGATGTATGTAAGTAAGGGAGTAGATGTATTAAGTGTATAAAGTTGGAGGGGGGGTATGTAACTGAAGACAACAAACAGATATACTATGTGTATGGTAGGTGGAAGTATGTTTTTTGTGTATGTATGTTTTATGTATGTAATTTGTTTGTATATTTGATAATAATAAAAAAATTAAAAAAGAAAAAAAGAAAAGAAATACTAACAGTGTTTCTGACAGATCCCTGCAGAGATCTTCTCTTCCTAGAAAGACTGGACTCAAATCGGTCGACTGGATGCAAACCTTTCCCCATAACTGTTGTGACTCCTGAATCTGGCCTTGATGTCTATGGGATTCTGCAAGCTGGGCTCCAGAAAAGTAACTTTTCCAAGCTCCGGAACAGACAAGAACCTTTTAAGAAAAGAACAGCGCCTTCTCAGTGGCTGCTTCCAAGTTGTGGAACTCCTTTCCACAGTTGGCTTCTTTTTTCCCACTAATAGGCAAAGATCCTTTCATTTTGGCAGGTCTTGGGTACTTGAAGAATAATGCAGAAGAGTCTTTTGAATACAGCATGCTTTATCTTTTCTGTTTTCCTTTTTTTTATTATGTTTTAAGACACATCTTTTAACTGCTTGAACCATGCACTTTTAAAAATACAATTGTTTGTGTGACTGATTTTTCTTTAACTTTTGTAAAATGAGATTTTAGCTGGAGTTTTGTTTTGCTTGAATTTTTTGTATGCTTGTTTGAATTTGTTTTGCCAGGAGAAAGAAAACAGTATATAGTTGTCTATTACATCAATAGTTGATACATTACAATAGTTGATACATTACATCAATAGTTGATACATTATTATATCAATAGTTGTCTATTACAACATGGGTATGAATCATGTGGTCCTCCAAATGTTGCTGGATTGCACCTCCTTGCATCCTTCACCATTGGTGATGCTGGTCAGGGCTGCTGGGAGTTGCAGTCCAATTACATCTGGGACCACATGCATATGTTCTAACAGTCCCAATTTGGCAGGGACAGTCCTGGTTAATCCTCTGCCTTCCCACTTTTCCAGCTGTTTTTAAAATGTCCTAGTTTCCCTCTCCTCCTCCCGCTTTCCCCCACTGTTTTCAGCTTACTCCGATTGCTGCAAATTGAGTTCAGAAGGCAAAAGTGGTTTGTACTCAATTAAAGCAACAAGGGTGAGGTGAGAAAGAGACAGAATGCTGCTTTTCCCAGTGGATTCAAGGGGAAACGAACTGCTGTAGCCTCTCCTAGTTTGCCTGTTCTTCTTGACCACTCTCTGAGGTTGCTTGACCACACATGACATAGAAGCTTCTTCCCACTTCAGATGCCCAGCCCTGAAATAAGTCTTCCTGAAGACAAGGGGCCCTGGTGGCACAGCGGCTGAATGCCAGTAGTGGAGCCACAAGGTTGTGAGTTCGATCCCAGAGGAGGGCTCCAAGGTTGACTCAGCCTTGCATCCTTTCGTAGGTCGGTAAAAGGAGTTCCCAGCTTGTTGGGGGCAATTGGCTTACAGATTGTAAATGGAGAGTGCTGTGTTCACTGATAAGCGGTCCAGAAATGTAAATGTTATTATTCTTGATCTTGCTTCAGTCCTCTGCTGAGGCAACGTGGTTCTGGAGCTCAGCCAACAGGACTCACTAGGAGCGTTCCAGGCTCCTGACTTCTCTTAGATCTTGACTGGCCTTTGCCTGATTGGCCCTTGGGTGAGAATATTTGATATTTATTCAAGCCAGTGTGATGTATCATAGAGTACAATCATAGAATCCTAGAGTTGGAAGAGACAGCCAAGGCCATCCAATCCAACCCCATTCTGCCATGCATAGAATCATAGAATCATAGAGTTGGAAGAGACCACAAGGGCCATCCAGTCCAACCCCCTGCCATGCAGGAACTCCCAATCAAAGCATCCCCGACAGATGGTCATCCAGCCTCTGCTTAAAGACCTTGAAGGAAGGAGACTCCACCAATCTCCGAGGAAGGAGTGTGTTCCACTCTCGAACCGCCCTTACTGTCAGGAAGTTCCTCCTAATGTTGAGGTGGAATCTCTTTTCCTGGAGCTTGCATCCATTGTTTCGGGTCCTAGTCTCTGGAGCAGCAGAAAACAAGCTTGTTCCCTCCTCGATATGACATCCCTTCAAATATTTAAACATGCAGGAATACACAATCCAAGCACTCCCAAAAAGTGGCCATCTAGCCTCTGTTTTAAAAACCCCAAAGAAGGAGACTCCTTCAAAAATCCACCAAACAGTGATACCTTTCTTGGGCAACCAAAATGCACAAGAGCCTTGTTGCAAGCTTTTGAAGCTCCGTGGGCTTCTTCTTCATCAGGCAAGATGTTACAAACCAAACAGGAGAAAAACCATTGGAGATGTTAAGTCAGATGCCTACATGTTGTTTCAGTTAAGAGAGTATATGGTGGGGAGGATCTCTTTTGCAGGCAGGATCCTCCTCCTTCTGGCCCTGTGGCTATAGAGAGATTTGCAAAGTCCAGGAAATTTAAAATCCATTTCCATCTCAACAGGGACCCCTCTTTTGCAATTCAATATGTCTCCATTCCAGTGAAGCCAAAGGTCTCTTTGTGGCAGAGAATAATTGATTCCTCAAGAAGTTGTCATGCATTTGCATCAGGAATCTTTTGGTGGATGTACAAGTAAAGCATGTGAATTCTATTCAAATTTAAGAAGAAGAAAAATTGTTTTACCTTGGTTGACGTTCCCAGTCCACAGGCTACTCTTCCTGGTTCCCCTGTTGCAGCTACAATGCAGTATCTCACAATGCAGTGTTGGCCATGTAGCAAATTCAAACAAAAATCCACCAAACAGTGGTCCCTTTATTGGCCAACCAAAATGCACAATACACTTGTTGCAAGCTTTCGAAGCTCCACTGGCTTCTTCTTCTTCATCAGGCAAGATGTGTTACAAACCAAACAGGAGTTCAGCTGTCAAAGAGCTCTTACTGTCAGAAGTTCTTCCTAATGTTGAGATAGAATCTCTTTTCCTTTCGTTTGAATCCGTTGCTCCGGGTCCTATTCTCCAGAGCTGCAGAAAACAAACTTGCTCCATTTTCAGTTTACCATCCTTTCAAATATTTAAACAGGGCTATTATATCACCTCTTAACCTTCTCCTCTACAGGCTAAACATACCCAGCTCTCTAAGCTGGTCCTCATGAGGCTTCATGGTTTCCAGACCTGTCCTATTTTACTCTTTCCATGCATTATAGGCTTTGGTTCAGCCATAGTGGTCATCCACATCAATTTCTCCTATGCACACCATCAATTTCTCTATCTATCCATTTTGGCGCCTTTGTTTTTCCTAGGAGTGCCATCATGGTGTAGTGATTGGAGTAATGGACTTTAATTCTAGAGACCAGGGTTCGATTCCCAGCTTGGCCATGAAACCGACTGGGCGACCTCGGGTAGGTCACACTCTTTCAGCCTCAGGGGAAGGCAATGGCAAACCTCCTCTGATCAAATATTTCCAAGAAAACCCCATGATAGGTTTGCCTTAGAGTCACCACAAGTCAGAAACAACTGGAAGGCACACAGCAACAACAGCTTCTCCTGGCTTCTTTCTCTGAAGCTTTCTCCAATTGGGTTGGCCAGGACGTACCTCCAAGATGGCACCCACCAGCTGTAACAAGGCATGGGACTCCCAAAAAAGCAGAAAAAGAACCGGCGTCTTTCCCAGAACTCATTCCATTCAGTTTCTTGTTTTCCTGATCCTTCACCAAATCCATCTCTAGCTGCCAGGAGAGGTGTGAACGAAAACTCCAGAGGCATCCATTGTTCTGGCGAGCTAAAAATACACCGGCCATTTATGGATAAAAGTTGTCCCGATCCAATTTCTATCATGCCTGGGGCAAGTTCCTTCTCTCTTTTTTTGGGACCAGCATGTTTCCTGTCACAAAACCTTTGCCGAGTTCTTCTGGTAAGAAAGTCTCATAGGAGAATGTCACCGCTAGCCATCTGTGTTTTATGAAGAATTTTTTGCCAGAACAGCAGGCTGATGGTTTCCTCGGGCATCTTGCTGACATTTGCGTGATATTTCTTCCGTAATGCGTAAGTGAATTTCAAAACAAATTGAGAGAAGGGTGTTCTCAAGTATTCCTGTTCCCTAGAAGTCAAATGAAGTTAAAAGAGATGATGGTCGAGTGCACAGTGGTCATGTTTGTATGTTTTAGGGTGGCCACCTGAGACCAGACCTATTGCTAGTAGACCTACCTAATTGTTTTAACTTCTTGTGATGTTTTTAATTTGATGTACGCCGCCCTGATTGCGCTGCAGAGGGGCGGGATAAAAATTTAAAAAATATTATATATATATATTACTAAACTAATAGGATTTAGAAAGTTGGGCATCTCCAGCCTGGTGAAGAGAAGATGGAGGGGCAGCATGACTGCTCTCTTAAAATAACTCAAAAGTTGTCACAGAGGGCTCATTCCCACTATGATTTACATCGATTTGCTGATCGCTTTATAAATGTGCCTCGCCCCCATTTGAAACGGTTTTAGATATGACAAAAAACAACAACAATTGCTCTTTCCAGACACTAGTTTTTTGCCGGACCTTTTGAAAAGAAACAATTGGGAAGCATGTTCAGCAAGTGGGAACGAGGGACCTCAGTCGGATGAAACTGAAGGGAAGGGATTACTGTGGCAGAGGTTTGGCACATCCCTCACCAGTTTTTGGGGAAATCCACAATTTTTCCCCCTCTCAGTGCCAACTTTGTGCTTTGTGGTGTGACCTATGCATTATATATCCCTGGGATGCATTTAATTTTTTAAAATATATATATATATAGACAGTGCGCTCCATGTATTTGCAATTACTTGCAACTACTTGCGGGCGGCGAGCCGGGCGAGCGGACCAACTGCGTCTCAGTGAGACAAGTAATTGCAAAAACAATGGAGTGCATATACTATATATATATATATATATATATATATATATTTAAATTGAATGCATCCCAGGGGAGAGTCCTTCATATGACAAGGTGCCACTGTGCAGTGCATGATGCATGAGGCACAACCATATTTCAAAGTGTAGGATTTGGTCTTGTTGTTAACTGCCCTTGAGTTGATCTCAACCCATGGCGATCCTGTATATGAGACATCTCCAAGACCCCCTGTTCTCCACTACTCTGCTTAGTTCCTGTACACTCATATCTGTGACCTCCTTAATAAAGTCCATCCATCTAGCATATGGCCTTTTCTTTCTGTTCCTTCCACCTTTCCCAGCATTATTGTCTTTTCCAAAGAGTCCCCCCTTCTCATGATGTGTCCAAAGTACAACGGCCTCACTTGGCTTCTTCCAAGGAGGTTTCTAGCTTGATCTGCTCTAGGACCCATTTCTTTGTCCTTTTGGCTGTCCATGGGATCCTCAGCACTCTTCTCCAGCCCCACATTCTCTCAAAGGCATTGATTTTCTTCTTATCTTCTTTCTTGACTGTCCAGCTCTCACATCCATCCATGGGAATAGGGAATACGGTTGCTTGTATGATCCTGACTTTGTGCTGAGTTGTATGTCTTTGCATTTTAGGATCTTTTCTAGTTCTTTCATTGCCACTCTCCCCATTCTTAGTCCTCTTCTGATTTCCTGGCTGCAGTCCCCTTTCCGATCAATGTTTGATCCCAGGTATGGAAATTCTTTTACTATTTCTATTTCTTAGGTCGAATCTGTGTAGAGTCTCCGTGATCTGCACAGCTGCAATGCACAATATGTGATGCACAACCACAATGCCCAATATATGATGTACAACAAGCAACGCGTAATGCACAATGCTCAACTTGCAAAGACAAGGCAGAGAAGGGAGTCCAGCTCTGCTTCTGGCACTTTCAGCAGAATACGTCCATTGCACAAGAGTGACTTTTTGGGCCCACGTGCGGAACGTGACTTACCCATAGTGTGTCCCTAACCGAGTTCCAGCCATTCTCTGGCTGTAATCAGGTTGGAGATCTTGTATATCAACTTATTGTTCAGCCCCTTCTATACAAAGCCAAAAAAAAGAACATTTCCAGCCTCTATTCTCCTGCATTCCTCCGAAAGAATTCCACAGGATATAGCGGTGCAATTATTGGAAGATAATCAACCTTATGTCAGCTCTGTGATAGCATTATTCATGGTTGCTGCCAGGAAATGACATACTGATTTGACTAGCAATTTTTAAAATTTAATTGTTAATATTAAGGACTGCCAATGTATCTGCTGAATGGATAGTTTGGGGCAGTTCCGATGTGGTTCAAAAGGACACTTATTACATTTTATTTCACCTGATTGCAGACTGCGGTTTGTTACATTGCATTAAATTGCAATGGCTTTTGGCTAAACCCAACAAAGAGGGAAATCATCCCTTCCAACAGAACTGTAAACCTCCCCCCCCCCTACAAAAAAGAGAGCAAATGTGGACACATTTGCCTAACATTTGCCTATGCTGATTTATATAGAGACATATGAAACCGGACATTGGTTTAATTCAAATAGAAATATATCTATTCTTTTCCCAATGTATTTGTAAATGGCTTTTCTACCCACCGGGATTTCCAAAACCAACTAAATTTGAAAAGAGACGAATTCAAGGATGCCTTAAAACAGGGGTAAGCAACCTTTCCCCTTTAAGGGCCGAGGGACTTCAGCTCCCAGAAGCCTCAGCCATGTTGGCCAATAGTCCCATGTTGGCCAATAGCTCCTGGGATTATGGGAGCTGAAGTCCCTCGGCCCTTCAAGGGGAAAGGTTGCCTACCCCTGCCTTAAAGTCTCAATGATGACAATAAAGAAACCAAACATGGTTTTCAGTAGGTTCAAACAAAATACAGTGGTCCCTCCACTTCCGCTGGGGTTTCCATGAAAGTGGAAAAAACGCAAATGAAAAAATATTGGGGTTTTTTACCGGAGAAGAGGAGATCTCTCTAGGAATCTCTAGGAGGTCCTCTAGCACAAGTCTGTGGTCAATATCTGCCAAAAGTTGGCCATACATTTGCACAGTAGGACCTATAAATGCCTAGAGAAGTGTATCTTCTAGGAATCTCTAGGTTTTCAAGTATGACTTCTGGCCAAGGTTGACCATAGAGTCACACTAGAGGACCTAGAGATTCCTGGAGAAAACATATTATTCAAATCCATGAATGATCTAATCTGTTTATATATATTTTTGATCGTCTTGACTAAATTCTTGACTGATTCATTCCAAGCCTGAACTTTCCTTCTTACAATATTGCAATATTTGGGTCTAATCCACCTGACCCTCTGTGTGTGAAACCCACAGTTTATATATTTTTGATCATTTTGATTACATTCTTGACTAATTCATTACAAGTCTGAACTTTCCTTCTTACAATATTGCAATATTGGGGTCCAATATTTTATATATTTCTGATCATTTCAGCTACATTCTCGAATGATTCGTTGCAAGCCTGAACTTTCCTTCTTACAATATTGCAATATTGGGGTCCAATCCTCCAGATCCTCTGTGTGTGAAACCCACCGTTTATATATTTTTGATCATTTTGACTACATTCTTGACTAATTCATTACAAGTCTGAACTTTCCTTCTTACAATATTGCAATATTGGGGTCCAATATTTTATATATTTCTGATCATTTCGACTACATTCTTGAATGAGTCATTGCAAGCCTGAACTTTCCTTCTTACAATATTGCAATATTTGGATCCAATCCACCAGATCCTCTGTGTGTGAAACCCACAGTTTATATATTTTTGATCATTTCGACTAAATTCTTGACTGATTCATTCCAACTTTGAACTTTCCTTCTTACAATATTGCAATATTGGGGTCCAATCCGCCAGATCCTCTGTGTGTGAAACCCACAGTTTATATATTTTTGATCATTTCGACTACATTCTCGAATGATTCGTTGCAAGCCTGAACTTTCCTTCTTACAATATTGCAATATTTGGATCCAATCCACCAGATCCTCTGTGTGTAAAACCCACAGTTTATATATTTTTGATCATTTCGACTACATTCTCGAATGATTCGTGGCAAGCCTGAACTTTCCTTCTTACAATATTGCAATATTGGGGTCCAATCCTGTTTAATAGGAGCCTGTGTCGTACTTTGCCACACCACAGTTGTGGGATCCAAGGAGTGTCAGCTCGACAAAAGTTACTCCATCCTTCCCCTCTGTCTTAGACTACCCAGAGCATCTTCTTTGCATCTTTTCTTTTCTAAAAATGTCAATGTTCTCCCTCCCGGCGAGGGAATCCATTCCTTCTCCCACACTCCAGAGCCTATAAATCCCTCCTGGTGCTTGTAAATAGCTTTCATACACCCAAGGCGCCATCCCACTTGACCTGGCTTGGCCTGCGAGTGAAGATGCTTTCTGGTTGACTGACTAGGCTGGAGCCAGACGCTTGCCTCCCTTGTTCTTCAGCTTGTCAGCCCAAGTAATCGGTCCAAAGAGTCTTATCTTATCTGAGAATATTAGATTTTTAGCCGAATTGTCCAGGCTTCCCAACCTGCCTGCTGTGCGCGGAAGACAGGAGGTTTAACACACAGTCTCTCTCTCTCTCTGACTGCATCTGCCCTGCAGAAATAACCCAGTTTGACACCACTTTAACTGTCGTGGCTCAATGCGATGGGATCCTGGGAACTGTAGTTTGTTGTGGGATCAGAGCAAAGCCGTCTTATACACACACACACACACAGAGAGAGCAACATCTGAGTAGGTCCTTTGCAAACATTGCAACAAAGTTTGGAGACACACTGGATTTGCAAAGGGAGTCTCTCCCATTGTCCCATAACGGTGGTTGCTTTACTCATCCCACAATGCCTCCTTTAATGAGGGTTATTTTTTAAAAAAAATAGTCAAAATTTCAAGTGTTGAGAAATCCTGATGAGAAGAATCCTGGACTGATCAGAATCTCTGCAGTTTGGAGATACAATCAATTTACTAAAATCAATCTAAAATTGGATTTGCAAAGGGAGTCTCTCCCATTGTCCCATAACTGCGGTTGCTCTACTCATCCCACAATGCCTCCTTTAATGAGGGTTAATTTTAGATTGGTTTTAGTAAATTGATTGTATCTCCAAACTGCAGAGATTCTGATCAGTCCAGGATTCTTCTCATCAGGATTTCTCAACACTTGAAATTTTGACTATTTTAAAAATATATATTCTTGAATAGTCTTTCCATCCTTACTCTGAACTTATTCCAGTGTATCTATAGCCTTCTTCGACTTGTCTATAGCCTTCTTAAAAAGCGGTACAGAATTGAGGCCTCACTGGCAGGACTATTACTGCTTCGATCCTCAGGGAGAGACGGGAAATACAAATAAAAATTATTATTATTATTATTATTATTATTATTATTATATAGTGGGACGATTATTTCCCTTGACTTGGAAATTACCTTTCTATTTCTGCAGGTTGGTTTACATCACTTACATTCTGGTGTATCTTTCCTTCATACGCGTTCAATATTATTTTATTTTATTTTTTGGAAAAGACACAACATTTATCAATCTAACCCTACTGCATTTAGGGGCGGCTGTGATAGATTTCAATCTTCCTCCTGTCAAATCCTTATGACGCAACTGGAAACAGCTTTTTCTGCTCCAAAACTGTGTGGAGAGTTTCTTGAGAGTCATTCAGACATATATATATATATATATATATATATATATATATATGACTCCCAAGAAACTAATATATATAATATATATTATATATTATATATTATAATATATATAATATATATATTAGCTTGATGATGAGAATCATCTCATACATTCTGGATTTGTTATTCGCACTATGGAACCACATCGAGGGGCATCTCTGCGAGTTCGGTTGCTCACACATGCAAGCATTTGAATAAAGAGGGATTCAACGATGCAAATGCATTCAAAACATGTTCAAGGCATGTAGCATTTTATCCCAGGTCTATTTGGGTCTATTCGCGTTGGTTATTCACAATACCGAAGATGCGGATCTTTTTTAAAAACTCAGGGAAAAACGCAATATCAAGTTCTAGGCAGCACAGTTCAAAAAGGATGTTGAGAAGCTGGAGCGTATCCAAAGGATATCCATAATGGTGAAAGACCTGGAAACCATGAATCCCTATGAGGAACGACTTAGGGAACTGAATATGTTTAGCGTGGAGAAGAGATGGTTAAGAGGGGATATGATAGCCCTGTTTAAGTATTTGAAGGGATGTCATATTGAGGATGGAGAAAACTTGTTTTCGGCTGCTCCAGAGAGAGAGAGAAAGAGAGAGAGAGTATGTGTGTGTGTATAAATGAGCCTTAAAGATGCTACGAGAATCCTTTTAGATTTACAATAGCACAAGCTTTTGATGAATGTTATAATCCACTCCTTCAGTTGCATGGAGTAAATTATATATATATATGTATATATATATATATATATACACCTGAACCTCTAAAATTATACTCCATGCAACTGAAGGAGTAGATTATAACATTCATCAAAAGCTTGTGCTATTGTAAATCTAAAAGGAGTCTCGTAGCATCTTTAAGGCTCATTGATTTGAGGATGGAGCAAGCTTGTTTTCTGCTGCTCCAGAGAATAGGGTCCAAAACAATGGATGCAAGCTTCAGGAAAAGAGGTTCCACCTCAACATTAGGAAGAGCTGTTCGACAGTGGAAGACATTCCCTTGGAGGATGGTGAAGTCTCCTTCTTTGGAGGTCTTTAAACAGAGGCTGGATGGCTATCTATCAGGGGTGCGTTGATGGTGAGTTTCTGCATGGCAGAATGGGGTTGGACTGGATGGCCTTTGGGGTCTCTTCCAACTCTATGATTCTATGATTATTTCAGATTAAGTGGTTTTTTGGGGCAAACCCCCCCCCCAATTTAATTGAGTGCATTTGGGATGCGTGCAAACAATAGAGATTCAACTTGGATTCATCCTGGATTGTTTTCACCGTCCGGATAACCCCTTGGGCCATAAACCCAGGCAAACTCTCACCGCTTTTGGAAACAGGTCCCGGTTTGGTTGTGTGAACGCAGCCTTCCCTTTCCAGTGGAAGCCTTCATAAAGAGGGGGAATGTGTTTTGACTTGCTCTTGGGAAGGAAGGAAGAAAGGAAGAGCTGCTTTACCATTTTCTAGGGGAACAAGCAATAAATACGTATGGACGTGTGTGTGTGTAAGTATTAAGTATAAGCAAGCACACACCAAATGCCCCAAAGCTATCGTCAGATGTCATAAATGTTATGTTGGGAGGTGAAGACAGATACTTTTAGCAACATGTCAGCATTGTTACTAATTTAGACGGCAAATAACTCATTCAAGGCCCATTCCGCCTCCTTCTCCCCATATACCTCTCTCCCTCCTCAATGTATATATTCCCTCTTTCCTCTTCTTCGGTTTGCAAATATTTCAGAAAATATCATTCTAAAAAAAGGGGAAAAAAAGAAAACCATGCTGAAAGCCCCTGGAAACAGCAAGCCGGCATCCATTGGCATGGTGGGCAGAGCTTGAAAGTTTGCTTTTAAAAAGTAATTTGTTGCAGCTATCATTCCAAACCCATAGTTCCCCCTAGTTACTGCTCTACAGTCCTTTCCGTTTTGGAAAGGTCATGCTTTACTTTCTCATTTCTCAAAGGTAACCAAAAAAATAAAATAAAATAAAAATGGGTGCTTGGAAGGTATTGGAAAGGAAACAATGGAAGGATTGCTGTTGTGTGCCTGCCAAAAATAGTGCAAATGGAGTCCACTTTTAGGGTTAGGGTTAGGGTTAGGGTTAGGGAATCATGGGAGCTGTAGTTTATTGTGGCACCAGAGCTCTCTGACAGAGAAGGCTCAATGTCTCAGAAAAAAAACCACAATTCCCATGATTCCCTAGCACTAACCCTAACCCTAACCCTAAAAGGGGACTCAATTTGCACTATTTCTGGCAGTCTGCAACCCCCCCTAGTCATTGCCAACTTATGGCAACCCTAAAGTGGAACCTAATGGCAGCATTTTCTTGGCGAGATTTCTTCAGAGGATGCTTGCCATTGCCTTTCTCCATGGATGAAAGAGTGGACTTTGCCCAACCTCACTAACCGGGTTTCCATGGCTGAGTAGGGACCAGCCTTAATAGATTAGAAAGCTGGGCCAAAGCTAACAAAATGAATTTCAACACAGAGAAATGTAGGGTACTGCACTTAGGGCAAAAAAATGAAATGCATAGATATAAGATCAGGGACACCTGGTTTAACGAGACTTATACATGTGAAAGGGATCTAGGAGTCCTAGTAGACCACAAGCTGAGCATGAGTCAACAGTGTGGTGCGGCAGCTAAAAAGGCCAATGCAATTTTAGGCTGCATTAATAGAAGTATAGTATCTAGATCAAGGGAAGTAATAGTGCCACTGTATTCTGCTTTGGTCAGGCCTCACCTGGAATAATCCTGTGTCCTGTTCTGGGCACCACACTTCAAAAAGGAGGTTGAAAAGCTGGAGGAAGGAAACCAAAATGTTGAAAGATTTGGAAACCATCAAGCCCTAACAGGAGAGGCTTATGGAGCTGGGTATGTTTAGCCTGGAGAAGAGAAAATTAAGTGGTTATATTATAGCCTTCTAATTATTTGGAAGGATGTCATATTGAAAATGGAGCAAGCTTCTTTTCTGCTGCTCCAGAGAATAGGATCTGGAGCAATGGATATAACTACAGGAAAAGAGATTCCACCTCAACATTAGGAGGAACTTCTTGACAGTAAGAGCTGTTTGACAGTGGATGATGTTTCCTTGAAAAGTGGTGGAGTCTTCTTTTTTGGAGGTTTTGAAACAGAGACTGGACAGCCATCTGTCCGGGGAGCTTTGGTTCAGACTATAACCCAAAGTGGATTCACCACCCTACTAATATGGAAACTACCAGCTGCTACTAATATTGAAGATCCCCCAAATCCTTCATCCTGAATCTCCTCTGACGCTCCATGGCTTCAGAGGGGAAGCCCTTCCCAGGTTTCTATGGAGATGCCAGCATCTGAACCTGGAACCTTCTGCATGGAAAGCTGGTACTCTGCCACTGAAGCTGTGGCTCCTCCCTGATGAATGTAACTGTGGAAATTTTTGTCATACCTGAATTAAAATTTGGATAGGTTACCTGAGGCCACAGACAATGATCTCAGGAGCCGGATGTGGTGCATGATTTGCCGCCACTCCTGATCTGTGTACCTAGGTGTTTTGGCTTTCCAATTTACCTGGTTATTTCAGGGGGCTCAGCTCCCCCCAACCAGTATGGAGAACTCAACTAGTTTTTCCCCTCATTCTGGGATTCATGCAACCATAACTGGGAATCCTGGAATTCGGAGACATAGCCGCGTTAGTCTGGAATATCAGCATGCAAAGGGATCTTGTATCACCTTTGAGACTAACTGGAAAAAGAAAAGGAACTGGTAGCATGAACTTTAGTACACTTTTGGTCTACTTCATACATCCTACTAATGAGTGAAAGAAGTTGTAGCGTAAGCTTTCAGAGACTTGATCTACTTCACACATCCTACTAATGACCAAAAGAAGTTGTAGCATAAGCTTTTGTAGACTTGGTCTACTTCGCACATCCTACTGATGAGTGAAAGAAGTTGTAGCATATACTTCCATTGTCTTGGTCTGCTTGGTACATCCTACTAACTGAGTGGAAGAAGTTGTAGCATCAGCTTTTGTAGACTTGGTCTACTTTTTATATCTTTTTATATCTTACCAACCGAGTAAAAGAAGCTGGTAGCATAAGCTTTTGTAGACTTGGACTACTTCGCAAATCCTACTAATCAGCAAAAGAAGTTGTACCAAAAGCTTTCATAGACTTGGTCTACTTTGCACATCCTACTGATGAACAAAAAAAAATAAATTGTAGCATAAGCTTTTGTAGACTTGGTCTACTTTGCACATCCTACTAATAAGCAAAAGATGTTGTAGCATAAGCTTTTGTAGACTTGGTCTACTTTGCACATCCTACTGATGAATGAAAGAAGTTGTAGCATATACTTCCATTGACTTGGTCTGCTTCGTACATCCTACTAACTGAGTGGAAGAAGTTGTAGCATCAGCTTTCGTAGACTTGGACTACTTCGTATAGCCTACTAACTGAGCAAAAAAAGTTGTAGCATAAGCTTTTGTAGACTTGGTCTACTTTGCACATCCTACTAATAAGCAAAAGAAGTTGTAGCATAAGCTTTTGTAGACTTGGTCTACTTTGCACATCCTACGAATGAGCAAAAGAAGTTGTAGCATAAGCTTTTGTAGACTTGGTCTACTTCGCACATCCTACTAATGAGTGAAAGAAGTTGTAGCATATACTTTCATTGACTTGGTCTGTTTCATACATCTTACTAACTGAGCGAAAGAAGTTGTAGCATCAGCTTTTGTAGGCTTGATCTACTTCATAGAGCCTACTAGCTGAGTAAAAGAAGCTGTAGCATAAGCTTTTGTAAATTTGGTCTACTTCATCTATCCTACCAACTGAGCAAAAAAAGTTGTAGCATCAGCTTTTGTAGGCTTGATCTACTTCATAGAGCCTACTACCTGAGTAAAATAAGTTGTAGCATAAGCTTTTGTAGACTTGTAGACTACTTTGTATATCCTACCAACTGAGCGAAAAAACTTGTAGCATAAGCTTTCGTAGATTTGGTCTACTTCATATAGCTTATTTGAGCAAAAAAAGTTGAAGCATAAGCTTTCATAGACTTTGTCGACAAAGTAGACCAAGCCTACGAAACTTCTTTCACAAAGTGCGACAAGATCCCTTTGTATAGGAAGTTATTCATACTGGTGCATGGGTGTGGGTGTATGGGGATATGACTACCATTGGACTAGAAGGGATGTTTCTTCTTGGTCCACTTCTCCGCTAGCCATTGGGGATCTCCTGCTGTCACTTGCCTTGCCCTGATAGACAAGAGGCAGCTACATGGGAGACCGTTGTCCAGTGGTCTCATTGGTTTGTCTGAACCAGTTCTTAAAATTGTCAAAAGACTGCAGAGGTTGGAGAGATTGAGAAGGGAGCTAGGAGGAGGATGAGAGGAGAAAGAGATGGGATCAGATGAGAAAGTGAGATCCAGTAAGGACTGGATCCTCCAGAGATGTGGGGAGAGCTGGGGCAGCAGATGCTACTATTGAGAAGCTGGAGAAAAAAAGCAACCAGCTGCACATCTCAGAGAGCAAGATCATTTATTATTATTATTATTATTATTATTATTATTAATAGCCCGCCCCTCTGCGCGGCAATCGGGGCGGGTAACAACATTTAAACAGATAAAGTTAAAAACATTCCCTGGACCCATAGTCCAGCCCTCCCATCCCCTTAAAACAGAATTAAGTTCTTGGACTCCCTGCAAGAATTTAGTTCTTGGATTCCCTGCAAGGAGGCAGCAAAGAGGTGAAAGAAGACTAGTGGGACACATTTACACATGCACCCATTTTGGCAATATAAATAAATAAATAAATAAATAGACAGAACTGGTTGGTAATTATTTTTGAATAAAACTACTGTTCTTGACCCTAAGCTGTGGACACTTAGGGGGAATTCACACTACAGAAATACACACTCACCCCGAATGCACTCGGTGCACTTTGCAGGGGTGCTGCTCCAAAACCCACTTAACCTGGGATATTCGAAACCAAGATTTTTTTTCCCCACATCTTTTTGAAAGAACTGCATCAATCCACATCTTTGGCAGTGTGAATACGCTACTGAATTGGTTTGGCTCACTCTGTATCACTCAAGGGAATGGAGACGGCTCCACTTTATCCCAGAATGATCGCATGTGTGAATAACAACCGGCGTAAAATGACTCGGAGAGATTTGGGAGCACAAAACGTAATGGGAACAACGATCCCGATATACATTGGCACGGTGATCCTCTTCTCCTTGGGACAAAAACCTAGGATGTTATCACACGGGGAGTCGTGGGGAGAAAGTGGAAATAAACGGGCACGAGCGGAAGTCTTTAATTTACGGGATTTGTCCCGTTCCGCCTCGTCTGATAACTAAATTTGAATTTAAAAGGGGGTTAATTCGAACAAAAACCTGATCTTTTCATTTTCGGGATTTTTGAGGATTTGAAAAGATCAGGTTTTTGTTCGAATTAACCCCCTTTTAAATTCGAATTTAGTTATCAAACGAGGCAGAACGGGACAAATCCCGTAAATTAAAGTCTTCCGCTCGTTCCGTTTATTTCCACTTTCTCCCTGCAACTCCCCGTGTGATAACGTCCCTAGTGTGAATGCCCCCTAAGCTATCTCCATGTGTATGGAACAGACTTTCCTAGAAAGGGGCATCACTGGCTAGTTAAAACCTTGAACATATTGAAACCTTGAATAAGCCGTACGCATATTCCACACTGCAACGTTTTGTTACCGCTCTCATTTCCTTCGATCCACCACCCCAGTTTCCAGTGTGATTCATAATGTTGTGCAGAGAGACTCGTGTATATTCGATCATTTAAAAAAGAAAAAGAACGAAGAAAGACAGTTAAGAGTAGAGAGTACACCTACGTCTGTGTGTATAAGATACGTAGGGTAGGATTGTGCCCGGAATCTGATGAACATTTCACGAAGACATGAGGTTAGTCGGCACAGGTTTTGTTTGCTGCTTTTCTTAAACGCCTCGGGGGTCACTTCACGAACCATCTGCTCTTTCCTGCCAAGCCAGAAAAAGAAAGAGAAAGAAGAGGATGTTGAGTAAAAACTTGGCATGGAAACAGACGTACTTGCTCCTACAGGGCTAATTGACATTCTTTGCACAGAGGGCTGGCTGGGAAAAGGAAAGGAGCTGCTGGGTCCAAACTGCAACATGATGGTGGCCCCAGTTAGCTCAGCACAGTGTCTTTCAGCCTTTGGCAAAAGGAGAACGTAAACAGGAATCAATGCCCAGCTCCCAGCATCGTATCCTACAAGGATCCCTAGTTGGTACGGGAAAGGAAGGGCACCAGGTGGTGGTTATGAGATTGTGATGAAAAACGGATCTCCTTGCTCAATCCTTCTCATGGGTGCCCAAGGGGAAGTTGGTTTGGCGTCTCCTTTTCTGCGGCCAACATATTTTGGATGGCATTTGTTGGGGGAAACGGCGTATGTGGGGCCGTCGGGGCATCCCTGATGGGTCAAGCCAAACAGCTCTCCATTGAAATAATCCTCTCTCCAGCGTTATTGTTTTGGGAAGCCCAAGACAGTAAGGGCAGTTCAAGAGTGGAAGACACTCCCTCGGAGATTTTGGTGAAGTCTCCTTCCTTGGATGTCTTTAAGCAAAGGCTGGATGGCCATCTGTCGGGGATGCTTTAATTGGGAGTTTCTGCATGGCAGAATGGGGTTGGACTGGATGGCCCTTGTGATCTCTTCCAACTCTATGATTCCATGATTCTATGATTCTATGATTCTAAGAAGTCAGGACTTGGGAAAGTTACCTTTTGGACTACCACTCCTAGCGTCCCCAAGGCAAAATGATCTCAGGAGTTATAGTACCTTTTCCAAGATTTCCAAGATAGTGTCTTTTCCACAGTATTGATTAGGATATTGCTCTTGTTTGTTTTCTCACACTTTGCCTGGTGTTTTGAGCCATACTACCTCGACTGTGTAGGTTTTCATAGCTGATAGGTAGCTGCTTGTATATTTACCCACACAACAGATCCAAATATCTTGGTTTTCCTCTGCAATCCCACTCAAAATGGTGTCAGAATAGCACCGGGTCCTAGTCTCTGAAGGAGCAGCAAACAAGCTTGTTCCCTCCTCAACATGACATCCCTTCAAATGTTTAAAGAGGGCTATCATATCCCCTCTTAGCCATCTCTTCTCCAGGTTAAACATACCCAGCTCCCTAAGGACATTATCACATGGGGAGTTGCGGGGAGAAAGTGGAAATAAACGGGACGAGCGGAAGACTTTAATTTAGGGGATTTGTCCCGTTCCGCCTCGTCTGATAACTAAATTCGAATTTAAAAGGGGGTTAATTCGAACGAAAACCTGATCTTTTCAAATCCTCAAAAATCCCGAAAATGAAAAGATCAGGTTTTCGTTCGAATTCACCCCCTTTTAAATTCGAAAGTAGTTATCAGACGAGGCGGAACGGGACAAATCTCGTAAATTAAAGACTTCCGCTCGTGCCCCTTTATTTCCACTTTCTCCCCGCAACTCCCCATGTGATAACGTCCTAAGTCGCTCCTCATAAGGCATGGTTTCCAAACCTTTCACCATTTTGGTCATCTTCCTCAGGACATTATATCAGCCTTGATATTAAAAGGGACGATGGAGAGGGTGACCTGGAAAGGCAACCTCACTGCAAAGACCTGGTGATGCCATATTGGGAAACATGGTTGGCTGCCGCATGGGAAACAGTGAGAGCACCCACCACAAGGAGATCACCCAAAGACATCAGCATAATCCCTTTGCCTATGGAAGGCAATGATGGGGTCCCAGCGGAAGAAGATGGTTGTGCATACACAGACTTGTTAAACTTCTCTTCTCCAGGCTAAGCATTCCCAGCTCCCCGAGTCGTTCCTTACAGGGCATGGTTTCCAGATCTGTCACCAAATTGGTCACCCTCTTCTGGGCACGCTCTAGTCAACATCCTTTTTTAATTGTGGTGCCCAGAACTGGAACCAGTATTATTCCAGGTTAGGCCTGAACAAAGCAGAATAGACTGGTAATACTACTTCCCTGCTAATGCACTATCTTCTATTAACGCACTATAGTTCTACTAATGCAGCTTAGATTTCCATTGGCCTTTTTAGCTGCAGCATCACACTGTTGGCTCATGTTCAACTAATGGTCTACTATAGGGGTAGGCAACCTTTCTCCTTTAAGGGCTGAGGGACTTCAGCTCCCAGAATCCCAGGAGCTATTGGCCAGCATGGGACTATTGGCCAATATGGCTGAGGCTTCTGGGAGCTGAAGTCCCTCGGCCCTTCAAGGGGAAAGGTTGCCTACCCCTGGTCTACTAGGACTCCTAGATCCCTTTCACATCTAGTCTTGTTAAGCCAGATATCCCTCATCTTATATCTGTGCATTTCATTTTTTTTTTCTGCCCAAGTGCAGTGCCGTACATTTCTCCATGTTGAAATTCATTTTGGTATCTTTGGCCCAGCTTTCTAATCTATTGAGGTCATCTTGAATTTTCATCCTGTCTTCTGGGGTCTTAGCTATTCCTCCTAATTTGGTGTCATCTCCAAATTTGATCAGCACGCCTTCTATTCCTTCATCCACGTCATTGATAAAGATGTTGGATACCCCTGGACCAGGACAGAACCCCACTGGACACCCCACTGGTCACTTCTTTCCAAGATGAAGAAGAAGAGGAGCCATTGCTGAGCAACCTCACTTCCAGTTGCCATTTTGAGAGGCACTAGGAAGGAGCATGAAAGCATTTGAAGTCAGTATACGGTTCTGGTGTGCTTGTGCGGATGCAGTGAGAGTGTTTTTGTGTTTTTACACATTTGGTGGGTTTTCTGCATGGATTGGGGGCAAAAATGCCCAATCTATTAATCTACTTAATTTTTTTTAATTTTTGTAAAAAAAAAATAGAGGGATTGAAAGGAAAACTAACAAAATGAATTTCAAGAGGTAGAAATGTAAGGCCAGGAAAAAAAATGACATGCACAGATATAAGATGAGGGATAGCTGGCTTAACAAGACAAAATGTGACAGGGATCTAGGAGTCCTAGTAGACCACCAGTTGAACATGAGTCAACAGTGTGATGCTGCAGCTAAAAAGGACAATGCGATTTTAGGCTGCATTAGTAGAAGTATAGTGCGGTAATAGAATATAGTGCATTAGTGGGAGGCTTCGGGGCCACAAAAGCTGACAGCAGGGATTGCATGTGGACTTCCATAGATACCAAAATGAATTTCAACATGGACTTCCATAGGCTATAGGCCATAGGCATAGCATTTCCAGTTAAGAGGATCAGGTGCCATATGTCAGGCTAGGACCCCAGAGACCAGGGTTGGACTCTCAGCTGAGACCGGATACCCGTTGGGTGTCCTTGGGCAAGTCACACTCTCTCAGCCTCAGAAGAAGGCAATGGCAAACCACCTCTGAATCAATCTTATAAAGGCAGTTCTACAGTTTCCATAAATTGAATCTGACTTGAAGGCACATACAGCATGATTATGAATCCTTTTGTTCTGTCTTTCCTTAGAGTAAATACCCCAGATGCTCCACATTCAGTTCAGAGAGCTACGCAAACAAATAATTTCACCATGAGCGGAAAAATAAAAGGCAAATAGCAACCTTGAGATGTGCGAGTCCCTGCCCTCCCCTGCGTAGTTTTGTTAATCTTATCAACGCTTTTAAAGTTGGGCTACCCACAAAATTCCTCAGATGTTTTGCCTGAAGAGAAATCAACCAAGTTCACTGCAGTTTTCACTCCGGGCAAAATTTTTGACGGGAATCGTAATACGGAACGAAAAGCAAAGAAACAGCGGATTGAAGGTTGCGTGTTCAAGGCGAAGGTGGATCTTGGTTTTGGGAAAGCTGAAGAATTTTGAAATAAAGACAGGTGCAAAAGTCAATTAATGATGAAATGTGTTCCTGGGCATCACTTCTTTAATAGAAACTTTGGTACCCATGGCAGGAAATAAATTATTGTAAAATTATAAGAGTACTGTGTGATCATTGTTTTATTTGGTTAAAAAATGAATAAAAATTACTTCTTAAAAAGAGAGAGAGAGAGAGAGAGACACTAGGTTCGGAAACAGCAATACTCCATTTTTTATATTTTTATTTTTTTATTAAAAAAAATTATTTAACATATTTTTTTATATTTTTATATTTTTATATTGTCATGTTTGTTTTATCTGTATTGGAATGCTTATATTCCTGTTTTAATTATCTTGTCATTTAATCCTGTTTTAAGGGGGTGGGTTGGGTGTATGAATTTTGTTGTATGGGGTTTTAACTGATGGAAGCCGCTTAGATTGTCTTCATTTAAGCGGGGTATAAATAAATTTTATTTTATTATTATTTATTATTTTAAAAAATTATTTTATACAAACATACAATAACAAATCCAAAACAGAACAAGAGCAACTAACACCAATTAATACACATTACACAACATACATAACTACTTACACATACAACAAAATATAAAAACTTCCTATTAACCACTCTTTTTAAAAATATTTTATTGCATAATTAAAATGATATTTACAATACATATTATATTACTACTGTTCTATTGTTCTATTTACAATACATACAACCTTCCTTTAGTTCTTCAACAGTGAGTACCTACATTTATTCAATTGTTCTTTAAGTATCTATCTTAAATTTTAATGTCTTACAATTCTTACTAGTAGACTATAAATGTTCTCTTCCGGCTCAGTATCTTAGCTCAATTACATCCAGTTTTCTTTAATGTATCTCTCTATTGGAGCCCATTCTTCATTTATTAAATCCAAGTCTTTATTATTAAGTATTTTTTGTTAATTTGTCCATCTCTTTCACTTCTAATAATTTTAAAAACCATTCATCAACAGTAGGTATGTCTTGTTTCTTCCATTTTTGCGCTACTACAATTCTGGCTGCCGTTACCATATATAAGAGGATCCTCCAAAATTTTCTCTCTATTTCTTGGTCTAAACTGTTTAACATGTTTAATAAATATATTTCCGGGCGTAAATTCAAATTTAACATTCAGCATATTGTGTATGTTAATATGTATTTTTTCCCCCAATAATTTCCTATTAACCACTCTTTAACCAATTCTTTAACTTTCTTTGGCTCTCTGTTTATCCACTTTCTAACTTAAATATAATTATGCCCCATTTTTGTCCTGATTCAAGCTTTACTGCATTCTTTGCGCAAGATGCATTGCAGATACTGAAAGGCAGTGTGCTTCAGCCCTCTTTCTCCATTCTGAAATTTTTATAGATAGACAGAGGGCAATGAAGAAAAGGCAGGCAGAAAGCAGAAGGTGAAGCCTTCCTCTTACCGCTGTTTCTCCTTCTGCTCCGCTACGCAGGGCAGATCAGCCCTGCCTCGGGCGGCATATCCTGCGGATGGGGTCCAGAACAGCATCAAGGTGTTGGATGCAAAGCCAGACTGAAACATTTTGTTGCATCTGGTTATAAAAGCGGTAAGCCTACCTGTGCCATTGTTGGAGAGCACAAGATGGAAGTTGCAGTTGTACTCAAAGAATCTAAGGACGTTATCACACGTGGGCCAGAAAGCGAAAATAAAGTGGAAATGAGGCATTCCGAAAATAAACGGGAAATAAACCTTGATTCCGCAAACATCATTACCTTAATTGCGAATTTACAGTAAGCGCATTTAACATTCACACACAAGCAAAAAAAGCCCGTAAATGTACTAGAAATTATCTTCTTGCACATGCGCAGATAGAGGAATGCTCGCTGGAACCATGGGAACAGCAGGGAAATGCTCCCAAATGCGCCTTTGCTTTTCACATTACGGTAAATGCGAAATTACCTTAATTGCACATTTGCATTTCCTCCAAACAACCAAATTTCGAAAGATCGCGGTTAACACCAGTTTCTGTCCACTTTCTGTCCAGTTTCTGTGCAACGTCGTGTGAAAACACGGGGCACTAATCCAGTTTCTGTTTGGGTTTTGTGTGGATTAACCAGCAGATTTGCCCCCGTGTGATAACGTCCATAGAGCTGGAAGAGACCACAAGGGTCATCCAGTCCAACCCCATGCTACCATGCAGGAACTCTCAATCAAGGCATCCCCAACAGATAGCCATCCAGACTCTGTTTAAAGACCTCCAAAAGAAGGAGATTCCACCACTTTCCAAGGGAGTGTGTTCCACTGTTGAACAGCTCTTACTGTCAAGAGGTTCCTCCTAATGTTTAGGTGGAGTATCTTTTCCTGTAGCTTGCATCCATTGCTCCGGGTCGTATTCTCTGGAGCAGCAGAAAACAAGCTTGCTCTATCCTCAGTATGATTTATATCCTGCTGGTGAGTTTCCCATGGGAAACTGGTTGGCCTCCATGTCAAGAGAAGCCGGACAAGGTGGGTCATTGGTCTGATCCAATGTGGCTGCTTTTATGTCTGAAGTGAAAGCATACCCTCCAACAGTGATATGATAGCCCTGTTTAAGTATTTGAAGGGTGTCACATTGAGGATGGAGCAAGCTTGTTTTCTGCTGCTCCAGAGAATAGGACACAACGGAAGCTACGGAAAAAGAGATCCCACCTAAACTTTAGGAGGATCTTCCTGACAGTGAGAGCTGTTCGAAAGTGGAACACACTCCCTCGGAGACCGTGGTAGAGTCTCCTTCTTTGGAAGCTTTTAAACAGAGGCTGGATGGCCATTTGTTGGTGGTGCTTTGATTGTGTATTCCTGCATGTCAAGAGGCTGGACTGGAAGGCCCTTGGAGTCTCTTCCAACACTATGATTCTATGATTCCATTGATCAAAACCAGGATTCATGTGATCTAGCAACATCACGTTGTGGTCAATATGGTTAAAGTTCTTAACGGGGAATAGCACATAAGCTAGGAGAGGCTGCAGCAGTTTTCTTTTGCTTGAGCCTCCTGGGAAAGGCACGATACTGCCTCTCCTCTCTTTCTCCCCCTGTTGTGTTACCAGAAGACAAACTACTTTGCACTTTGAGTTCAATTTGGAGAGGGAGGAACTAGGACATTTTTCAAAGCTGGTGGATCAACAGAGGATTAATTGGGACTATTGCTGCCAAAATAGGAGATTTGGGGGGCGGGGGGGCATGCAAAGTGCAACATGGTACCTTCCTCCATTCCATGGACATCACTGACTATACTGGCTGCTGATTTACTTGAACACTGGCGACAGGTCAATGCCCTTCACAGCCCCCAAATGCATGTGGTTAAAGGGATAGGAGCTCCCTCCAGTTTTAAAACTGGCAACCCTACTGATAAAGACAGAAACGTCAGCCTTGTGTGTGTGTGCGTACCAATTTATCCTTTGACACAGACAGCAAAGTGTTTGGAACCAGACCTCTATACATTTCCCCTCTCCTACTTCTTTTTTTAACAGATTCTCCTTCCTCCTGAGTCTTAAGGCTAACAGAGTCTTAAAGTACAGCAGAGAGAGAGAGAATGGTTGTTATCAGTGAAGATCCCTATCAACCTTTAATATAGCTTAAGTCTCAACCATAATTTGCTGAAATTTGCAGGAAAAGGCTGGAAGAATGTGACCCATTGAGAGTGGCAGGAGCGGGTTGTAATGATGGCTGTAGATTTGAGACTAAGATGTCTAGCGACTCAGACCAGCAGTCCGCCAGCCTCTCTTTTTCTGGCATCTATCTTTAAGAAATAGAATTAAAAAGCGAAAGAAGAATTAGTGCTACTCCAGCCGGCTCTCCAACTTGCCGGTTCATTTGTGAAGTCATTGTAATAACAGTACCATGATGTGATGTGATGGAATGTAAATATAACATCGCATAACATACCATAAGAGTCTAAATCCATTTGCTAGTTTCATTTAGAGGAGGCTCCCTGAATCCATTGCTGGATAGTAAGTCAACACTTGTATAAATCCAGTTTATTTAACAGATCTAGTCTAGCTGGGACTAGGAATCAGATTTAGGTCTTGGCTTTGGGAAAGCTTAAGATTTTTGAAATAAATACATGTATAAATCACTTAAAGTTGCAAATGTGTTCAGTTTTAGATCAACCGTCAGAATCGTGAAGCTCTACAGATGTCATTGGACTGTAGGTCCCAGCATCTCTTGCCACCGTTGCCAATGGAGAGGAATGCTGAGAGCTGAGATCCAACAATGCCAAGGGAGGGCACATGATTCCCAGCTCCCCAATTACAGACAATATATTTATAAAATTCTGACACATATATGCAACCCTATAGCTAAGTTCTCTGGGTTGGTTACAATTAATAAATATTTTTAAATCAATCAATAAATACAAAATAGAACATTTTTTTGAGAAAAAACATAAAATCTAAAGCAATATTAGGCAGAAAGCCACATTTGCAGCATTGCAAGCTTAGATGCACAGAATTCAAAATATGAAGCCCACACTACAAGAATTATTTTAAAATTCTGGGGAACAGAAAGGTCTTCACCTAAAACAACCAAAGATTGGCACCAGTGCAATAGCTCTGATTCAATCAATCAATCATTTTATTGTGGTCAATGGCCATATTAAATGACCATATTCCCAAATTCATATGAATACATAAAATACATACATACTATGATCATTAGTAAGACCTTAGAGTTGCCCTGGAGGACTTAGGTATTCCTAGAGAGGAACATATTAATAAAATCCGTGAATAAATCAAATCCACAAAAGTCAAAGCTGCAAAGCAGTCACCTTGAAGGACTTAGAGTCTGTTGGCCAAGCTGGCTGGGTCTTCTGGGAGTTGAAGTCCAAAACACCTGGAGGACCATAGTTTGGGAATCGCTAATCTAGCCTATAGTTCACCAGCATGCTTTAAAGAGTATCGTGGGGGACCTTGTCAAAAGCATTACTGAAATCGAGATATACTACTTCCATAGCAGTCCAAGGATCTACTAAGCCTGTAAATCTCTCAAAAGCTGGCTGGATCTTCTTGGAGTTGAAGTCCAAAACACCTGGAGGACCATAGTTTGGGAATTGCTAATCTAGCCCATAGTTCACCAGCATGCTTGAAAGAGTATCATGGGGGACCTTGTCAAAAGCATTACTGAAATCGAGATATACTACTTCCATAGCAGTCCAAGGATCTACTAAGCCTGTAAATCTCTCAAAAGCTGGCTGGGTCTTCTGGGAGTTGAAGTCCAAAACACCTGGAGCACCATAGTTTGGGAATTGCTAATCTAGCCCATAGTTCACCAGCATGCTTGAAAGAGTATCATGGGGGACCTTGTCAAAAGCATTACTGAAATCGAGATATACTACTTCCATAGCAGTCCAAGGATCTACTAAGCCTGTAAATCTCTCAAAAGCTGGCTGGGTCTTCTGGGAGTTGAAGTCCAAAACACCTGGAGGACCATAGTTTGGGAATTGCTAATCTAGCCCATAGTTCACCAGCATGCTTGAAAGAGTATCATGGGGGACCTTGTCAAAAGCATTACTGAAATCGAGATATACTACTTCCATAGCAGTCCAAGGATCTACTAAGCCTGTAAATCTCTCAAAAGCTGGCTGGGTCTTCTGGGAGTTGAAGTCCAAAACACCTGGAGGACCATAGTTTGGGAATTGCTAATCTAGCCCATAGTTCACCAGCATGCTTGAAAGAGTATCATGGGGGACCTTGTCAAAAGCATTACTGAAATCGAGATATACTACTTCCATAGCAGTCCAAGGATCTACTAAGCCTGTAAATCTCTCAAAAGCTGGCTGGGTCTTCTGGGAGTTGAAGTCCAAAACACCTGGAGGACCATAGTTTGGGAATTGCTAATCTAGCCCATAGTTCACCAGCATGCTTGAAAGAGTATCATGGGGGACCTTGTCAAAAGCATTACTGAAATCGAGATATACTACTTCCATAGCAGTCCAAGGATCTACTAAGCCTGTAAATCTCTCAAAAGCTGGCTGGGTCTTCTGGGAGTTGAAGTCCAAAACACCTGGAGCACCATAGTTTGGGAATTGCTAATCTAGCCTATAGTTCACCAGCATGCTTGAAAGAGTATCATGGGGGACCTTGTCAAAAGCATTACTGAAATCAAGATATACTACGTCCATAGCAATCCAAGGATCTACTAAGCCTGTAAATCTGTCAAAAAATCAAAACCCTAAGGCACCTTACTAGTCACTTCTCTTAGAGCAAACATTGTGAATACACACATGGTATGTGTGTGTGAATTATGTTCACAGGGAAGACCCCTCTTTCTTCTGGAGAGAACAAAACAGGGCACTTGTCCTGATTCCATGCCCAAGCCTTTGCTTGCCTTCAGATTCTTTCACCGTCACCGCAGTTGGCATCTCACTGCTAAGGAAAAGGTTAAACAGGGCTGAACATTAGCTTTCAGGACTGGAATGATGCAGCTTTGGAACCAAACTTCCCCAATCAGTAAAAGATGTAAACCACAATCAATGCAAGCCCTTTCATTTAAGGTGAGAAGACAGAATTATCGCTTCATTCCAACAGTGGGTGAAACCTGGTTCTCAAATCTACAAGCCAGAGCAAGAGAAAAGATTTTTTAAGAATGAATTTATTTAAGCATTTCTACACCACCCTATACCAGGAAATCTCGGGGGCGAGTTACAATCAATAAAATCATCTCATAACCATCTAAAACAATTCAAGCACTTTAAACCAACCTGACATTCTTTTAAATGATTTAATATCTCAAACAGAACAAAGTCCTGTCAGCTAATATCTTAAAAATCAAGGCAAACTCCCAATTGGGACACAAAGGAGAGTCTTCCATGATAGATTGGGCAGGTGTATGATTGCTCTGCAGAGGGGCAGGATATAAATAAATTATTATTATTATTATTATTATTATTATTATTATTATTATTATTATGAGAGCCAGCATGGCTAGTGGCTTGAGTGTTGGACCTACTGGGAAGAGCAAGATGCCCTCCTTTCCTTCTCCATTGCTGTGTGGAGTGCAAACTCCTTTTGCCCACTGAGCTCAGTTTGCAGCAATTGAACCAAGCTAAGGGCAAATTGGGAAAGTGGGAGGAGAGAGAAACTGGGACATTTTAAAAGCAGTTGGAAAAGTGGGATGACACAGGATTAATCGGGACGGTCTCTGCCAAATCAGGACAGTTGGAGGCCAGGATAATATGTGTAGGTTTTTCATTCTTCCCTTTCATACCTTTAGTGCTTCTCAGGGTTACAAGGTTTAGAGCGGTTGAAGACATAAAAACAGCAATGCTGTTAGCAACGTTATTGCTAACCTGCTGTCGCCAAGCCAAATTCAAAGGGAGCGATGCAGAGGGCTGTAACTGAGGTATATTATTGCTCGCTTAAGATGCAGCTGATGAGTGGTTGAACCCTCCAGCAAATTGTTAGGAAATGTTTACCTCTTACAGCAAATATCCGGCCCAACCCAGAAACACAGAACTTTTCCGTCCTAACAATAGACTGCTAGTCAAAGACCCCTCCACACCTCACAATCTCCTACCAACCATTGCAGAAGCTTCTCGACATACCGTCCAATCTTTGCTCTTTTATTAATCCTGAGTAATGACATCCCATGAGTTATTTCCAAGGATGAAGAACCATTTGCAACATGAGGCCCAAATTCAATTTCAGAGAACATTTTTTGGGGAGGAGGGGTAAAAACTGGAGAGGGTTCCCCTGCTTTTAATGGCAGTGTTTGTTGTTGTTGTTGTAGCTGTTGTGTCTTCAAGTTGTTTCTAACTTATGGCAATCCTAAAGTGAACCTGTCATGGGATTTTCTTGACAAGTTTCTTCAGAGGGGATTTGCCATTCCCATCCTCTAAGGCTGAGAGAGTATGACTTGCCCAAGGCCATAGGTTTACATAGTGAAGCGGGGATTCGAACCCTGGTCTCCAATGCTCAAATCACTACACCAAGAAGGAATTTCAGCAGATGTTGCTTGTTATTTGGTTAAAATGGCAAGAAAAACCAGCTGAACCTCTCTCTTCTTTACTGCCGGAAATTAATTCTTAGAAGAGACATTTCACCCTTTTTAGAATGGAGAAAAACATGCAAGAATAAACTGGGAGACCCCTGAATGATGGGGAAGAAAGTATGGCCACTCATGGGCTAGACTGGGGTCCTGGGAGGTGGTGCTGGTGGTTGTATTCTTCTATATCCCTGTTTTTTTCCAAATATGGGAGCCTGAGGTAGCTTATAAATTATTAAAACCAGTACAGATTAAAGATATAGGACAGTGGTGGCGAACCTATGGCATGTGTGCCAGAGGGGGCACTCAGAGCCATCTCTGAGGGCACACGTGCCATCACCCCAGCACAGAGTTTGCCAAAGTTCATTACTAGAAAGCCAGAGAGACATGACACTTTGTGATAAATAAGTGGGTTTTGGGTTGTAGTTTGGGCACTGAAAGGTTCACCATCACTGACACAGAATAACATCAGCGAGGAATGTTATTGAGGGGGAGACAACAATCTGTAGAGCTAAAACCTTTCAGTTTCAGGAGGGAGCAACTTTAGCCTCCCTAGGGATGGAGTTCCAAAGTCTGGGAGCATCCACCAAGAAGGTCTTATCCTTTGTTCCCACTAAACTTGCCTGGAGAGAGAGAAGGTCCATCTACAAAGATGGATTCTCTTGTAGGACTGAAAGAAACTCCCAAGATAGGGAGTATTCCCAATATAGGAATAGCATTCCTTTTGTATTCCCAACATAGGAATACTAAAGGCGGGGAGGGGGGATTCTAGGACAGATTAAACCCCAAACCAGCTATTGAGGAGCCAGCATGGACAGCGGTCGTGGGAGGGGGACTGGCTATGGAGGAGGAAGAGAATGATGTAGAGGAGACAATGGAATGGAGTAGGCCAAAAAAGGTGCATACCTGGCTGGCTAGGTGGAATCCTGAACATGATCAACTGGCAATGCAATCTTTATTTTCAGAGGTTGGGGGTAGTAGTGTGTTACGTTAACTGATTAGTTATAAAGACCCCTTTCTGGGTCCCTGCCATGATCCTGGGCTGGGATGAGCCCTATCACCATGAACTCAAGGCGTGCACATCACGTAGGCACCTGAAAGGTAACATCTGCATTTACAACAATTTGTAGATCAAAAGGGCCAGGCCTCAGAGCTGCTAAGCAGGATATTCACACCTAAGAGGATTTATAAGTGCCAGCCAGGATGTGTCCGGCTGAAGACAAGATAACATTAACATCCCCTCTCCTCTCCTTGGAAATTGTCTACTTCAAAGAGTAGTAATCAGAATCCTTTGATATACAATAGCAATTCTTTGCCTCAGGCTAGGTTTAAGGGTATAAATGCTCCCCAAAATCTCAGGCGCATTGGGGTCTGGCTAGATTTCATGGTGACAATAAGCCACTGTAAACTCTGACTAGGGACCCGGATCTTTCCGTTATCCTTTCCTTTCATAATGGTTGAGTCTTTCCATCTTGATTCATCATTGGAGCAACTTCCTTCAGGTAATTATCACCATTAGAAAGCCTTGTGTTTCCTATCCAAGCTAACTACTTTACTCCTGTGTTCTTGTATGTATGAGTGTATGTTAGAGTGCCTTTGTATGTTTGAATCCCCAAATAAATTACAATTCATTGGAAAGCTTTTTCTCTATCAGTCTATTCCCTAGCCACCTCTGTAAACATAGGATAAAAGATCCCATAGAAGACTTGGACTTTAGTAATTCCCCAGATTCAAGGTCTTCATTATAAGTGTTATTCTGTTGAAGCAAAACCAACCAAAACTGCTAGGGTACTTTAAAGCCTAAAAATATGAGTTTAATGACCCAGTGTTCACTGTTTCACTGTGTGGAAGAGGATCAAATCTGCATTAGGAGATCATGAAATGTGTAAATCTCCCAATCTGGAAACAAAATAACATGCATGGCATTTTACAGATGAAATCAGGGACAGGATTGTGCCGCCTCCGCTCTCCTACTGTCAGAATTATTTTGCTGCTGCTTTGGAGGCAGGCAATGTTTGGAAAGTTATTTTAAAGAAGGAGGAATGAGCTGTTGAAGTCATCCATAAATAAACAGTGTCAGACAATGTTCTGAGTCCCAGATTTTCCTACCCGTGCTCAATTATGGGTGGCATCAACAGGACAGTATATACATTTTTCTTACAAGTAACTTGGCAAGATATGGGTGAGGGAGGAGGGGATGTCAAAGAACCGTCACCACCACCATCATAACTAAGAAGAAAGGGCAGAGGTACATCAAGTAGGTTGGATGGCTTTAGAAACATGAACCATACTGAGGCTTAGCAGGTAAAGAATAGTGTTTTACTCTTGTATTATTTTAATCTGTTGTACGCCGCCCCGGTTGCTTGCATTATATAAATTGGCAAAATCAAGGTTTGCTTTTTGGAATTTATGTGTGTGTGTGTGTGTGTGTGTGTGTGTGTGTGTGTGTGTGTATATATATATATATATATATATGTGTGTGTGTGTGTGTGTATATGTATAATGTTTTCAAGCCATGGATCATAGAATCACAGAATCCTAGAGTTGGAAGAGACCCCAAGGGCCATCCAGTCCAACCCCATTCTGCCATGCAGGAATTCATAATCAAAGCATCCCTGACAGATGGCCATCCAGCCTCTGTTTAAAGACCTCCAAAGAAGGAGACTCCACCAATCTCCGAGGGAGTTTGTTCCACTGTCGAATAGTGCTGTCAGGAAGTTCCTCCTAATGTTGAGGTGGAATCTCTTTTCCTGTAGCTTGCATCCATTGCTCCAGGTCTTGTTCTCTGGAGCAGCAAAAAACAAGCTTGCTCCCTCCTCAATATGACCTCCATTCAAATACTTAAACAGGGCTATCATAATACCTCTCAGCCTTCTCTTCTCCAGGCTAAACATCCCCAGTTCCCTAATTCGTTCCTCATAGGGCTTGGTTTCCAGACCCTTCACCATTTTAGTTGCCCTCCTTTGGACACGCTCCAGTTTCTCCACATCCTTTTTGAATTGTGGTGCCCAGAACTGGACGCAGGATTATTCCAGGTGAGGCCTGACCAAAGCAGAATAGAGTGGCACTATTACTTTTCTTGATCTAGACACTATACTTCTATTGATGCAGCCTAAAATTGCATTGGACTTTTTTAGCTACTGCATCACACCGTTGACTCATGTTCAACTTGTGGTCTACTAGGACTCCTAGATCCCTTTCACACGTAGTCGCGTTAAGCCAGATGTCCCCCATCTTATATCTCAGATCCATTGTGCAATGTCTCTGACCTCCTTGCAGTAGTGAGGGTGTTCTTTTATGGCTCCAAAGTCAGGTGTTTGTCTACCAAGCACTTCCAAGTAATGTTCCAGGTGCAGCCAGGTGCATGCTTAGCCTCCCGCGTATACACGCAAGCATAACCACACGTATGCAGGCCCATGCGCCACACCCAGCTTGATCCTCAAGGAAGTTACGCACATCCACCCACACACAAATTCTTCGCTTGACACCTCTCCAGGGATCGGTTCCTTAAGCCAAAGATGACTTTGTGAGGTGTGGCCAGAGGCATTGCAACACAGGGGAGTCAGCACCAAAGCATTGGCCAACTTGCTTTGTGGTGTTGTGTTGATCATGAACATCAACATCAACATCTCAGCTTGGAAATTTTGCTCTAATTTTTTTTGGACTACGCATAGAATCATAGAATCATAGAGTTGGAAGAGACCACAAGGGCCATCCAGTCCAACCCCAACATTTTACAGATTTTACTCCTCCTTCTCCTCCAACATTTTACAGATGAAAAGTGGGACCCATCAAAGGTCAACCAGTGAGTTGCCATAGCTGAGCAGGGATTTGGACCCTGGTACCCAGAGTCATAGTCCAATACTCAAACCACTACACCACACCGGATCTTTGTGGCATGTTAAATACTCTTTAAATACTCTAAATAAAGGGCTGTTACAAAGAGAAAGGAGGAGGTTTGCTGTCTCAGAGGGTAGAACCAGGCCTGATGGTTTTAAGTTACAGAAGAGTAGGTTCTGGTTGAATGTTAGAAGGATCGTGAGAATCAAAGAAGTCTGGAAATGAAACCAATGACCTTGGTGAGGTTGTTTTTATGTCTTTGGATGTCTTCAAAAAGAGGCTGGACAGCACCTACTAGGGATGCTCTAGCTCAGTGGTTGCCAAACTTTAGTCTTCCAGGTGTTTTGGACTCCAACTCTCAAGATTTCTGGACATTGGCCATGGTGACTGGGGCTTCTGGCAGTTGAAGTCCAAAACACTTGGAGAACCAACATTTGGGAATCTCTGCTCTAGCTGGATTTGCTGCATTGAACAGGGAATTGTACTCAATGGTTCACGGGGTTCTCTCCTAGTGCTATGATCCTGTGGGTGTATCCACACTGTAGAAATAAAGCAGTTTGACAGCCATGGCTCGATACTATGGGATTCTGGGATTTGAACTTTTGTGAGATATTTAGCCGTCCCTGTCCGAGAGCTCTGGTGCCCTACCAAACTATGAATCCCAGCATTCCATAATATTGAGCCATGGATGCTCAAGGGATGTCAAAAAGTGATGGTTTATTTCTGCAGCAGCCTATGATTCTAACAGTCAAGAAGTTCTTCCTAATGCTTAGTGGAATCTCTTTTCTTGTCATTTGAATTCATTCATTCGTTTCTTAGACTCTGCAGCAGCAGAAAACACGCGTGCTCCATCTTCCACATGATATCCCTTCAGATATTATTATTATTATTATTATTATTAGAATCCATTTGTTCATTTCCAAGCTCTGGAGCAGCAGAAAACACATGTGCTCCATCTTCCACATCATATCTCTTCAGATATTATTATTATTATTATTATTATTATTATTATTATTATTATCCATTTGTTCATTTCCTAGACTCTGGAGCAGCAGAAAACACGTGTGCTCCATCTTCCACATGATATCCCTTCAGATATTATTATTATTATTATTAGAATCCATTTGTTCATTTCCTAGACTCTGAAGCAGCAGAAAACACATGTGCTCCATCTTCCACATCATATCTCTTCAGATGTTGTTATTATTATTATTATTATTATTATTATTATTATTATTATTTCTTTGGATCCATTTGCTCATTTCCTAGACACTGGAGCAGCAGAAAACACATGTGCTCCATCTTCCACATGATATCCCTTCAGATATTATTATTATTCATTTCCTAGACTCTGGAGCAGCAGAAAACACGTGTGCTCCATCTTCCACATCAACCCACCCCACCAAGGTCCAAAATGCACTGCAGAAATAACCCAGTTTGACCCTGCCTTAAATCAGTGTTAGGGCATCCTGAGAATTGTAGTATATTGTGGCACCAGAGCTCTGTGACAGAGATGGCGAAATGTCTCACAAAACTACAGTCCCCAGTATTCCCTAGCATTGAGCCAGGGCAGTTAAAGTGGCCTCAAACTGGATTATTTCTGCAGTGTGTTTTGGATCTAAATCTCTATGCCAACTAGGGGATTCTGGAAGGCATCGTCCACAAGCAATTTCCCTTTCCCAGCTCTATCCAGGCCGTTCTTTCTAATCTGTGCCAATGTTGGTTTTGCTGGTTTCAGGGATGATGATGATGATGATGATGATGATGATGATGATGATGATGATGGCGGTGGTTTTGATGATGACGGACTCTGCACAAAGGGCTGAACATCCTTGCCACTTGCAAGGAGTTTGCATATACCCTTGTGCTCCCCGCCTCCGCTTTCTCAGGCAAGGGAAGGCAAAGAGCCACCACTAATCCAACGTAAATACCCCTGGAGTCAGTCTGGAGCATGGCATCAAAACCATTTACAAAAACCTGAAATCCGAAGAGGGTTTTAAAACCCAGTAACCTGTCAAGTCTCTGCCAGGGAAAATATTCCAAGGCCGCATGAGAGCGGAGACAGAGAGCTGTCTGGGTGCCAGAGGGATTGGGTGCATTAGCAGCTATGAGAGAGGCACAGAGGAGAGATGCCGGGAGCAGATACACGCTCTCTCTTTCTCTTTTCACTCTTGCATCTCTCAGGCCTTCATGTCCTGGGCCCTGACGCAAGGCACAATCTCTCTCTGAGGCATAGGCTTCATTCATTGTTGTGAGGTTTCCATATAAATGTGCAAGCTTCGGGATGCAGAACACAGCTCTAAGCATCTTCACGGGCAAGTGAAGAAGCCACCTTCACATTGTGCAGCAAGAAGTGGCATGCTTCTGGTGTGTGTGTGTGTGTGTGTGTGTGTGTTGTTTGCCTTCCAGTCATTTCCGACTTACGGCAACCCTAAGGTGACCCGATCATGGAGTTTTCTTGGCACGCTTCGTCAGAAAGGATTTGCCATTGCCATCCTCTGAGGCCAGGAGAGTGTGACTTTGCCCAAGGTCCCCAGTGGGTTTCATGGCCAAGCTGGGAATCAAACCTTGGGATCCAGAATCATAGCCCAACACTCACCGTACTTAAGAGGGGATATGATAGCCCTGTTTAAGTATTTGAAGGGATGTCATATTGAGGATGGAGCAAGCTTGTTTTCTGCTGCTCCAGAGAATACGGAACAACGGATGCAAGCTCCAGGAAAAGAGATTCCACCTAAATTTTAGGAGGATCTTCCTGACAGTGAGAGCTGTTGGACATAGGAACACACTTCCTCAAAGACTGATGGAGTCTCGTTCTTTGGAGGTTTTTAAACAGAGGCTGGATGGCCATCTGTTGGGGATGCTTTAATTTTGAGTTCCTGCATGGCAGGGGATTGGACTGGACGGCCCTTAACATCTCTAATGTATTCAGCTTCTAATGTATTCTAATGTATTTTCTAATGTGTTCAGGTCATTTTGAGTTTTGATCCTGTCCTCTGGGGTATTAGCTACTCCTCCTAATTTGGTGCCGTCTGCAAATTTGAGAAGCATGTCCTCCTATGCTTTCATCCAAGTTATTGATAAAGATGTTGAATAGGACAGAACCCCACTGGACACCCCACTGGTCACTTCTCTCCAGGATGGGAGTGTTGCTTATTGTCCAACAAGCATCACCCACTAAAAGGCCCTTTTCTACACAACCATTCAAGAAACAGGAGTAGTCTCCTGTTTTCAGCTGGGCAACCCTACCAGGCTTAGCTACCGGCGTTGAGACTTTTCAGATCCGAGGTGCTGATATTTGGGGCTCTCACCTTTTTTTGCCTCTGGCTTCACCCTCAAAAAGAACTTTCCCAGAAAAAGAATCCATACCTCTTTTCTAAAATGAAAAATGAAAAATAAAAAGAGCGTTGAATCAACGTTGAATGGAGAATTACACGCAAGCAACGCCTTTTCACTTTGCGTTGTACCACAGGTCTTTATGTCGCAGCCGGTGCCAAAGTTGTTCCATAAAGAATTCCACGCTTGTCTTGCCAGTTTCTGTGCCTTTGCCATTTGGCAGCTGGTAAAGCATGTGCTGATATGTTTACAACTTTATATATGTGCCCCGGGGCGGCTGTGTATACAATGTGACTCGATATACAGACTTATTTATATATCTTAATAAAGCATAAGAGCATCAGGAAAAGCCAGGAGACTTTCTATAAGAATCATAGAATCCTAGAGTTGGAAGAGACCCCAAGGGCCATCCAGTCCAACCCCATTCTGCCATGCAGGAACTCCCAATCAAAGCATCCTTGACAGATGGCCATCCAGCCTCTGCTTAAAGACCTCCAAGGAAGGAGACTCCACCACTCTCTGAGGAAGTGTGTTGCACTGGCTTGAATTATTTCTTTTTCTCCATAGCTTTCCCTCTGCTTTCATTTTTTTTAAAAAAAATTACCCTAGCTAGTATAAATTCTTTAATTTTTAAGACACTTGGTGAAGGATTGGACATTATTTGATAGATGGAATTGCTGGACAGAATGGCAATTCTACATCAGGTGTGTCCCCTTAATAATTTCTTGTATAACTAGACCCAAGTTTTGATATCATCCTGGATGTTTCTCAGGACCAGAGCTTGGAAAGTTACTTTTAAGAAGTAATTAGTTCCCGTTACAATTTGGCACACTCCCCCTCAAGTAGCTACTATTTAGAAAAAGCAAGTATCTGCTCCTATCTTTTCAAATGTAAGTTAATTTAAAAAAAACCAGACTGCTACAAACTACTGGTCTATGGTATGCAACACATCTAAGGAAAAAGGCCATATCTTCTATGGAACAATAAAAGCAAGTGAAAATTACAGCTACACCACAAACGAAGTTGTGTCATAATTGTAACACAATTTAGAGCAGGGGTCGGCAAGTTCCCCTTACCTGGGGCCGGGCCGGGGATTCCCTGGTCTTCCGCGGGATGACGATGATGCCACTGGCCCCCGCCGACCCCCACCGCCGCCGTGCGCGCTACTGTCACACCCCCGCCACGCGTGTTGCAGCCACCATTTTGTTTTCCAAAATGGCGTCTGTGACTCATTTGCGCATTTGCCATAGGTTGCCGACCCCTGAATTAGAGTATATCTATAAAACACAGTTCTAGAAGCTTGCTGTCCCAGGGAATTCTGGGATCTGTAGTTTGGTGAGCTTCATCCCTGGTGAGTTTCCAGAAAAGAAAGTAACCATTGTAGCCAATGGGCACAAACGGGGGGGGGGGGGAGAAATAATTGCCTGTTCCCCAGATCAGATAGCCTTTCCAGCAGAGAATTCTAGGTACTTCATCAAACTACTAATCCCAGGATTCCATAGGATGGAGCCAAGAACAGTTAACATGTTTACAAACTGTCATAAATAGATAGGGTTTAACTATGCCTTAGTTATGCTCAAAAGATATTGGTGACAAGTATTAATGGTGTTTGCAATGAGTTACTTCGAATCTCTGCACAAAAGGTCTTCCCACACATGTGATGAGATGTCCTTTCAACGAGAGGAGGACCATGCTCTTATGGAAGACCATAATGAGAGAGGAACCATGCTCTTATGGAAGACTATAAAGAGAGAAGGACCATGATCTTATGGAAGACCATAAAGAGAGAGGAACCATGCTCTTATGGAAGACCATAATGAGAGAAGGACCATGCTCTTATGGAAGACCATAATGAGAGAAGGACCATGCTCTTATGGAAGACCATAATGAGAGAGGAACCATGCTCTTATGGAAGACCATAATGAGAGAAGGACCATGCTCTTATGGAAGACCATAATGGGAGAAGGACCATGCTCTTATGGAAGACCATAATGAGAGAAGGACCATGCTCTTATGGAAGACCATAATGAGAGAGGAACCATGCTCTTATGGAAGACCATAATGAGGTTCTGCCAGGAGCTTGGGTCCAGCATTGTGGCATCAGCATCTTCCAGGCAGAGATTGCAGTTTGCAGAGATTGCAGCTAGGCTATGAGAGGAACTTGGGCACCAGCAACTGCCATAGCAGACCAATTCCTGGAAATTCAGCAGGGTATGCTTTATCTAGAGCAGGGGTAAGCAACCTTTCCCCTTTAAGGGCCGAGGGACTTCAGCTCCCAGAATCCCAGGAGCTATTGGCCAACATGGGACTATTGGCCAACATGGCTGAGGCTTCTGGGAGCTGAAGTCTCTCGGCCCTTCAAGGGGAAAGGTTGCCTACCCCTGATCTGGAGGATGCTTCAGTATATGCCTCCTCCTAAGCAGGGGTCCTTCCACATTACATAATGATAGTGCTATGGTTCCACTTTAACTGCTGTGGTTCCATACTATAGAATCCTGGGACTGGCAGTTCAGAAAGTAGCAATTAGAATTCTTGGTCTGAGAGCAATGAAGCCTTGCCCAACTACAAATCCCAGGATCCCGCAGAAAATTGCCAAGGCAGTTAAAGTGGAATACTAGTTAAAGTGGAATCATAGGCCAATGCGATTTTAGGCTGCATGAATAGAAGTATAGTGTCTAGATCAAGGGAGGTAATAGTGCCACTCAATTCTGCATTGGTCAGGCCTCACCTGGAATACTGTGTCCAGTTCTGGGCACCACAATTCAAAAAGGATGTGGAGAAACTGGAGCGTGTCCAAAGGAGGGCAACTAAAATGGTGAAGGGTCTGGAAACCAAGCCCTATGAGGAAAGACTTAGGGAGCTGGGGATGTTTAGCCTGGAGGAGAGACGGTTAAGAGGGGATATGATACCTCTGTTTAAATATTTGGTATCCATGGGGGTCCTGGAACCAAGCCAGAATAGATAGATACCAATAGCCACTGTATCTTCATTGATGAACTGGGTATGGACCAATCATCTGCCTGCATCCATCCAAAATGGAGGATCTGAAGCTAGGAAGAGACAGGGCTCCTGGAGCAGACTGTCATCTTGGAATAGAGCCTCAAGCGATCCTTCAGGGGCTTTTCAATCCACTCTCCATGGCCCCAATTGAAGCTGGAGCCATAATGGTCTCATTATGGTCTTCCACAAGAGCATGTTCCTTCTCTCATTATGGTCTTCCATAAGAGCATGGTCCTTCTCTCATTATGGTCTTCCACAAGAGCATGTTCCTTCTCTCATTATGGTCTTCCATAAGAGCATGGTTCCTCTCTCATTATGGTCTTCCATAAGAGCATGGTTCCTCTCTCATTATGGTCTTCCACAAGAGCATGTTCCTTCTCTCATTATGGTCTTCCATAAGAGCATGGTCCTTCTCTCATTATGGTCTTCCATAAGAGCATGGTTCCTCTCTCATTATGGTCTTCCATAAGAGCATGGTCCTTCTCTCATTATGGTCTTCCATAAGAGCATGGTTCCTCTCTCATTATGGTCTTCCATAAGAGCATGGTCCTTCTCTCATTATGGTCTTCCATAAGAGCATGGTTCCTCTCTCATTATGGTCTTCCATAAGAGCATGGTCCTTCCCTCATTATGGTCTTCCATAAGAGCATGGTTCCTCTCTCATTATGGTCTTCCATAAGAGCATGGTCCTTCTCTCATTATGGTCTTCCATAAGAGCATGGTTCCTCTCTCATTATGGTCTTCCATAAGAGCATGGTCCTTCTCTCATTATGGTCTTCCATAAGAGCATGGTTCCTCTCTCATTATGGTCTTCCATAAGAGCATGGTCCTTCTCTCATTATGGTCTTCCATAAGAGCATGGCCCATCTCTCATTATGGTCTTCCATAAGAGCATGGTCCTTCTCTCATTATGGTCTTCCATAAGAGCATGGTTCCTCTCTCATTATGGTCTTCCATAAGAGCATGGTTCCTCTCTCATTATGGTCTTCCATAAGAGCATGGTCCTTCTCTCATTATGGTCTTCCATAAGAGCATGGTTCCTCTCTCATTATGGTCTTCCATAAGAGCATGGTTCCTCTCTCATTATGGTCTTCCATAAGAGCATGTTCCTTCTCTCATTATGGTCTTCCATAAGAGCATGGTCCTTCTCTCATTATGGTCTTCCATAAGAGTATGGTTCCTCTCTCATTATGGTCTTCCATAAGAGCATGATCCTTCTCTCATTATGGTCTTCCATAAGAGCATGGTCCTTCTCTCATTATGGTCTTCCATAAGAGCATGGTCCTTCTCTCCTTATGGTCTTCCATAAGAACATGGTCCCTCTCTCATTATGGTCTTCCATAAGAGCATGGTCCTTCTCTCATTATGGTCTTCCATAAGAGCATGGTTCCTCTCTCATTATGGTCTTCCATAAGAGCATGGTCCTTCTCTCATTATGGTCTTCCATAAGAGCATGGTTCCTCTCTCATTATGGTCTTCCATAAGAGCATGTTCCTTCTCTCATTATGGTCTTCCATAAGAGCATGGTCCTTCTCTCATTATGGTCTTCCATAAGAGCATGGTCCTTCTCTCATTATGGTCTTCCATAAGGGCATGGTCCTTCTCTCATTATGGTCTTCCATAAGAGCATGGTTCCTCTCTCATTATGGTCTTCCATAAGAGCATGGTCCTTCTCTCATTATGGTCTTCCATAAGAGCATGGTCCTTCTCTCATTATGGTCTTCCATAAGAGCATGGTCCCTCTCTCATTATGGTCTTCCATAAGAGCATGGTCCTTCTCTCATTATGGTCTTCCATAAGAGCATGGTGCTTCTCTCATTATGGTCTTCCATAAGAGCATGGTCCCTCTCTCTTTATGGTCTTCCATAAGAGCATGGTTCCTTCTCCCATTATGGTCTTCCATAAGAGCATGGTCCTTCTCTCATTATGGTCTTCCATAAGAGCATGGTCCTTCTCTCATTATGGTCTTCCATAAGAGCATGGTCCTTCTCTCATTATGGTCTTCCATAAGAGCATGGTCCTTCTCTCATTATGGTCTTCCATAAGAGCATGTTCCTTCTCTCATTATGGTCTTCCATAAGAGCATGGTCCTTCTCTCATTATGGTCTTCCATAAGAGCATGGTCCTTCTCCCATTATGGTCTTCCATAAGAGCATGGTCCTTCTCTCCTTATGGTCTTCCATAAGAACATGGTCCCTCTCTCATTATGGTCTTCCATAAGAGCATGGTCCTTCTCTCATTATGGTCTTCCATAAGAGCATGGTTCCTCTCTCTTTATGGTCTTCCATAAGAGCATGGTCCTTCTCTCATTATGGTCTTCCATAAGAGCATGGTTCCTCTCTCTTTATGGTCTTCCATAAGAGCATGGTTCCTTCTCCCATTATGGTCTTCCATAAGAGCATGTTCCTTCTCTCATTATGGTCTTCCATAAGAGCATGGTCCTTCTCTCATTATGGTCTTCCATAAGAGCATGGAAGAGCATAAGAGAGGTTTAGTGCAGGGGTAGGCAACCTTTCCCCTTTAAGGGCCGAGGGACTTCAGCTCCCAGAATCCCAGGAGCTATTGGCCAACATGGGACTATTGGCCAACATGGCTGAGGCTTCTGGGAGCTGAAGTCCCTCGGCCCTTTAAGGGGAAAGGTTGCCTACCCCTGAGTTAAACCATCCCTATCTTTTCTTATCCCCCTTGAGATGCCAGCTCACTTCCTAGTCTGATGACTTTTGTCAGAGTTGGAAGAAATGGAAGAATATTCAGACATGGCTCCATTTCAGCTTCTGTCTATTGCTTGGGGCAACAGAGGACAACATGGAGCACAACGACATTTGGTGATGGACAGCTTATATTGTTATAGATGGAGAAGGACACAGTTGTTCCACGTTCACACCACATTTTGTTCCATTGTCCCAGAGATCCATCGAAACCCAACTTCAGCCTGAACTGGATTGCTCACAGTTCCACAACAGCATGGACAGAACAAAAGTTACACCGATAATATGTACTTGATGGATGGCTGTATTGTGTATGTTGCATTTCATTGTATCCAAAAAGCAAAGGCATTAGCAGATTTTACGAGTCCATCCTTCAAACTAAACATGTCCATCTATTCTTTTTAGAGTTGTGAGCAAGAGCGTGTTTGTTCTTCTCGCATTCAGTCCAGATATGCGCAACAAAGCCAGGACTTCTGGCCCAACAGAAAACAGTTCAGCAAAATTGCTCCCGTCTTGAATTCCTTGGCCTTCATATAGTGAGGCTGGGACCTTGCCGTCAAGCGCAGATAATTTAAATAATATACATTTTTTTTCAGTTATAACAATTAGTAAACTATTCTTTATAAACACACACAGCCATGATGGAAAGTGTTAAAAGCAGCCATTGCCAATCTCTGGCAGGTAGGTTCAAAATGTCAGTATAAATCGGGATATAGCAAAAATGGAAGGAGTAGAGCAATAGTCACCCTGCTAACCTGGGCTAAAAAAAAAAGGATTTCTTCCTCATTTTTCCTTTGCTTTGTCTCAGGGCCAGTGACATTGTGGAAGCAAGGCTCACATATTCAAAGGTCTAGGATATTTGGATTACCAGGGATGATAAACTGTGACACATCCACAACTCAGAGAATTAGAATTAAAAAATTGGAAGGGTCTAGTAGTCCATTCCTCTGCCATGCAGGAATGCACAGGTAAAGCACTCCTGAAAAACATCTAGCTAACCTCTGTTTAAAGACCGCCAATGAAAGAGAGTCCATCATCCCCTGAAGCAACCTTTTCTAGTTATCCTTGCTCTTTCTAAAATAGGAGCCGGTGATGAATCTTCCTAGCTTTGAAAGCTTTGAAAGCTTGCAACATGTAACTGTGCATTTTGGTTGACCCAATAATGGTATCATTGTTATTGGATGATATATTGTTATTGGATGATATATTGTTGTAAGCTATACAACAATATGATGCAAAGTCTTTTGAGGTTGATGCAAAGTCTACATGATGCAAAGTCTTTTGAGGTTCACTTGGTCCTGAATAGAAATTAAGACACATAGGTTTAACAAAATGCCTGGTCGCAATGGAAATTACTCAAACTGGTTTGTAGGTCTGGATCAACACAACAGCCTGCATTTCTAGAGTCTCCTTGAAGGTCTGGCTATGGAGACTGTCAGGATTAGTGCTTGATGCCCTGCTAAATTTACTATTACACCATTCTTTATAGCTCTGATTCACTTGTCAAACAAGATTTTGGCTTTTAAAAAAAAAATATTATTCTTATATCCCATGTTTCTTCTGAGAAGTTCCCAGCAGATTACGGGGAGGAACCAACCACAACTCCAGAACCAGGGATAGACTAATCCCAAACCTACGAATTGCGACAAGTTCAAGGGAGTTAAATTACAACCTGGCAAACGCAGAAGCCATTTTGTACACCGCCCCACGAACTACCGGAAAGTTGGGAGGAAACTGGTATTAGAGAGAGATTAAGTCTGAGGTTGTAAAAAGAGCGGAGGGGTTGTGCCAGAAATGTGCCCAAAATTTCTAATTGTGCAATAAAACTTTTTTTTTTTACATCTTGGGAGTTAGTCTCTTTTTATATAGTAAAATTGTTGCTCATTGAAATCGCACACTGGTTTAAAACAAAGGAAGCAATGTAGCATCGTGGAAGTGAAAACACAAGAAGCATGTACTCACAAACACAGAGGCCATCTAGCTCAGTATTATCTACATGGGTAGATAGAGACTCTGTTTGGACCAGTTCTCCATCTCACCGGAGAGAGATGGCCCATCAAGGGTGGAGAGGTGCCAAAAATGACCTTCCAGTCTTTGGTGCCTTCCCACTACTATGTTAATCTACTGATCAATAGTGTCAGGACTTATAGATGGAGCCAGACAAGACCTTAACACTAGAGGAAGACTCCACCATTGACCAAGGCCTGGATCAAGAACGGAAGGAGGTAAGGCTTTGCTAAGATCATATTGTTTGTTCCTGATGGTGTCAAGTCCAGCCATGGGGATACGTGTCTTAGTACATCTAGATTGGATTTCAGAAATACTCTCTACCTGTGGCTAGTTTTGAAGAGTCTTTGGGAACTACGGTTGGCCCAAAATGCTGAAGGTTCATGCCAGAGACTGAACCTGAGACCATCTGTACCCAAAGTGCGGGGCTCTACAAATACACTACATTTGGTCTTCTAAGCTCCACCATAACCAAAACACTCAAGAGCCTAGACTGGATTTGATAAGAAGCTTTTCCGTGGAAGTTTGATTTAAAACCATCCCAACTAAGCCTGTTTTAGGCGCTCAAGAACTGAGATGGTTGATCAAGAATGGAAAGCGATCTAACATCCACCGGGGAAGAAGGGAACTTGGTCTGGGTTTTGGATCTGGTCCATATCTGTTCTCTCCCAACCTCATTTGTTCTTCGATTGTTCTTGCACCTTTTGGAGGAAGGAAAAGTAGATTTGCTTCATTCAGCGGCAGAGCACTAGTGGCAAAGAGGAAGCCATCGTCCAGGTACAGGAGGTGTCAAAGTTCGGACATGTTGACAAAGTTCAGACCGAGTCTTGGGATTCATTTCTTTCCCCACTTGGCCATCCTGTGTCATGGGGTTGTCTGGGATCAGACTCCCACAAGCATCCCCATGAAATCAGAGCCGTTCTGGATGGTGACCGGTGCGCCGGCACTGTTGTCGACAAATATCGAGGTGTACTGTCCAGCCTGCGTTAGAGAGAGAGCAAATACAAATGCAAGTTAGAGTGAAAGGAAAGGAAGAGAAGCAATGGAAGTGAAATGAACCGGCTTACAAATGTTTGCCTTTTCGAGCCTAGGGAAAGGAATGATATGGTTCATGGGCCACATGCAATGCTTGGGGAGACAATGCTTGGATAATTCCCAAATTGGAAATAGGATTTGAAAATGGTGTGGTTCACGCATTACAATTTTCAAGAAGAAAATTGGTGACGAATTATATCCCTAGCATGGGGCATCTTTTGTCCTACAAGATGGAAAGACTATTCAAAAATATTTGGGGGGAAAAAAATTTTTTTAAAAAAAAGGCGAAAGATTGATATGATCTGAAGAGAAACCAAGTCAAGTGAAGAGAAGGACTTCAGATGAGAAGACAGACTATCTGAAATGTGGATGAGGAAGGACTCTAATGTTAATGTTGCGATGTGTAAAACTAGTTAGAAGTTTTATGTTTAGAGTAGCTTAATCGTAGATATGTGTGTTAACGGTCTTGTTTGTCATGAATGCGACTCTATGTCTTTCTTTGTTAACTTTTATGCACTTTTCTTTATGTAGCTGTTATGTTTTTAAATGTTTAAATAAAAAAAGAAAAAATATTTTAAAAAAAACACATTTTTCAGCAGAGAATGCTATTTTCTGTGAAAAACAACCACGTGCAAGTTTTGCACAGGATAATCCCCGAATTGGAAATAGGATTTGAAAATGGCGTGGTTCACGCATTACAATTTTCAAGAAGAAAATTGGTGACGAATTATATCCCTAGCATGGGGCATCTTTTGTCCTGAAAATATGGTTTCTCGGGGACCCACCTTGAAATAGCAAAAGTCAGAGCTGGCTCTCTGTTGGCGACATCTCTAAGAAGTCCTTTTTATGGTGTATTTACAGGCTTTTAAATTAAATTAATGTTTTCACTGCATTTATTATTCAATGCTTTGTAATATTTGTAAAGCAGAGAAGTGGGATATATACATAGAATCATAGAGTTGGAAGAGACCACAAGGGCCATCCAGTCCAACCCCCTGCCATGCAGGAACTCCCAACCAAAGCATCCCCAACAGATGACCATCCAGCTTCGAATATACAGTCAGCCCTCCATATATCCATGGTTTGAAAATGTTCAACAAAAATAAAAATTCCAAAAAGGAAACATTGATTTTGCCATTTTATATAAGAGACACCATACTACTACTGCATTGCAATTAATGGGATGAGCATCCATGGATTTTGGTATCCATAGGGGGTCCTGGAACCAAACCCCAGCGGATACCAAGGTCCCACTGCATTTGTATAAATATAAATAGGTAAGCAACCCCATTACTTTATTACTGTAGGCTTCCTGCTCCCTTACCTGAAGCTGCAGCAATCCATGGACATTAACGGTGAAGATCTTGCTGTTGCTTTCCAGGCCAGCAATGACTTCCAAAGACCTAGAGAAGTAAATGAAAAAGGATGAGGAAATGATCATTCGTTGACCAGAGCAATCATTAATGAAGCACAGCACACTAAGAGTTATTATGGAGGCCTCAGATTCAAAACTTGCATGTTCAAAACTCAAAATGACCTTAATAGATTAGAAAGCTGGGCCAAAGCTAACCAAATGAATTTCAACAGAGAAATGTAAGGTACTGCACTTAGGGCAAAAAAATGAAATGCATAGATATAGAATGGGGGACACCTGGCTTAACAAGACTAGATGTGAAAGGGATCTAGGAGTTCTAGTAGACCACAAGTTGAACATGAGTCAACAGTGTGATGCCGCAGCTAAAAAGGCCAATGCGATTTAGTATGGTATCTAGATCAAGGGAAGTAATAGTGCCACTGTATTCTGCATTGGTCAGGCCCCACCTGGAATAATCCTTTGTCCAGTTCTGGGCACCACAATTCAAAAGGGATGTTGAAAAACTGGAGTGTGTCCAGAGGAGGATGACTAAAATGGTGAAGGGTCTGGAAACCATGAATCCCTATCAGGAATGACTTAGGGAACTGGGTATGTTTAGCATGGAGAAGAGAAGATTAAGAGATGATATGATAGCCTTGTTTAAATATTTGAAGGGATGTCACATTGAGGAGGGAGCCAGCTTGTTTTCTGCTGCTCCAGAGAATAGGACACAATGGAGCAATGGATGCAAACTACAAGAAAAGAGATTCCAGTTCAACATTAGGAGGAACTTCCTGACAGTAAGAGCTCTTCGATAGTGGAACACACACCTTCGGAGTGTGATGGAGTCTCCTTCTTTGGAGATCTTTAAACAGAGGCTGGATGGCCATCTGTCGAGGATGCTTTGATTTTGAGTTCCTGCATTGCAGAATGGGGTTGGACTGGATGGCCCTTGGGGTCTCTTCCCACTCTACGATTCTATGATTCTACGATTCTATGTGCTGCTGAATTGTTTCATAGTTGAAAGAGGGACACACTTCGACACATATAACAGTCATAATGGTAGTCAATGGATTGCAACTCCCATTAGCCCTAGTCAAGATAGCCACAGTTGCCTATCCTATGATAGAAGGTGGCAGTATTGTAGGTTTATACTGTGTATCCAAAAGATGATCACGACTCATGCCATTGGGCATGAGATCAACACCACAACAATCCCATACTTGCAACGGCAAAGGTCCTTGCCAAGCCGCTGAGTTAGCAGGAGTCTGCCATCTGGTACCACCCTAGCTACAAATAGGAACATTAATATACCCAAAGCTGCAGCCAAAAAAAAAATGTTAGGAACAAGACTTGGAATTTATCCTTCAAGGCTCCACATATTCTGCTTCGTTCTCCAATAAACTGTTTAAAGTAGAACTTTAATGGCGAGATCAGATCCATTTGAGGCACGAGGAAGAGGGTAAAGGGCACGGCTGTGTTCCCAAAGCTTGCACAAAACTCTGCTTTATGAGAACCGTGGGATTTCGAGGGCCGCCAGCAGACCTGTCAGGTTAAACTTTCCTTTCTTTCTTTCAGCCAAGAGTTATTTCTCCCTAGTGCCAGGTGTGAAGGACGAAGAACGATCAACCGGGAGAAGATCCAAAATGGAAATCCTTATGCTAGGGAAATAGAGGGGACATTTTGCAAAAGAATGGCCACTGCCCTCTGCTGGGGGGGACCCTTTACATTTTATATAACATGGCAGGCTGTCAGAGGAGGGGCAGACACTGGCGGGGAGACGGATGGTTCTTCTTGGGAGTTCCTGCATGGCAGAATGGGGTTGGACTGGATGGCCCTTGTGGTCTCTTCCAACTCTATGATTCTATGATTCTTCTTGTTGTGTGCCTTCAAGTCCTTTACAACTTACAGTGACCCTAAGGCAAACCTATCATAGGGTTTCCTAGGCACGATTTGTTCAGAAGAGGTCTTCCATTGCCTTCCCCCGAGGATGAGAAAGTGTGACATGCCCAAGGTCACCCAGTGGGTTTCATGGCCATAAAGGGAATTGAACCCTGGTCTCCAGAGTCCAAGTCCAAAACTCAAACCACTATGCCACAGATGCTCCTTGGCCTATCCGAAAAGGGATGAGCCAAATCCCAGCCATCTCCTAAGAAGGACACCATTCTCTCTCTCTGCGGAGAGATGGGACTCCATAGGAGACACTTAGCTTGGCCTTCTGGGACCGAGGGTCCATACATACTGTGCTATTATAGCCCTATTACTCCACTTTAACTGGTTCCATCCTATGGAAAACTGGGATTAGCTGTTTAGGGCAGAGTACTTTGAATTCTCAGCCAGAGAGCTCCTCTAGTGCGCCACCAAACTACAAAGCATTCCAAAGGATGGAACCACCGCGATTAAAGTAGAAGAACGGTGCTACGGTTGTGTTGTGTGGCCAAGTCTCACGAGGGGTTGCCATGTTTTTCTCGTAAAATCCATGCAGCCCCTGCTTCTGAACATTCAGGAATGTCTCAACTTGTGGTTGAGACTTGTGTCTGTCGGCAGAGCTGGTGGTGGCCTCCATGGTCAGTGGGATGCTGCATTTGTTTTAGCCTTTACTCGGAGCTTTTGACGGTGCTGAAACCCATCCCTAAAATCAGGTCAGCACCGTTAAAATTCTAGCTAAACCCTGGAATGGATTCAGTGCCCTACTGACATGGGTGCCAGCAAGAGGGTGCCTAGGAAAGCTGAAGGGAAGGGGCTCCGTGGTGGGACTTTCCATTTGGGGTCTCTCTTAAGACCTAAGCAGACAGTGGAGGAGAGTGGGTCTTGGATGTGTCTCATGCACCCGGTCGCCATAGGTCAAGGTTGATTGAAATTTGGGCACGGGAATGAAAAAAAGCAGATAGAATCATAGAACCATAGAGTTGGAAAAGACCACAAGGACCATCCAATCCAACTCCATCCTGCCATGCAGGAATACACAATCAAAGCAACCTCAGCAGATGGCCATCCAGCCTCTGTTTAAAGACCTCCAAAGAAGGAGACTCCATTGCACTTCGAGGGAGTGTCTTCCACTGTCAAACAGCTCTTGCTATCAAAAAGTTCTTTCTCATGTTGAAGTGGGATCTCTTTTCCTGCAGCTTGCATCCATTGCTCCATTGTCTCTTATTCTCTGGAGCAGCAGAAAACAAGCTTGCTCCAGCCTCAATATGACATCCCTTCAAATATAAATTTTTAAATCACTTTTTTGAAACACTTTAAAAAAAAAAAAACAGAAAGTGACCTTCCAGGCATAAAACGTTGCATCTAGAGGGTGTTTGGGGGCATTTGGGGGCAAAAATATTTTTTTGAAGGGAGTGATGTGGGAGGCTACGGCCGTCCAAGACCTCCTAGGGGAAAATGCCACCCTTTAGTTTCCTATAGTTGCCCACCCTCCTTTAAAGGTCTCCAATTTTTGAATCAACTACACCTGAGATTGTCCCAGCTACAAAAGCAAAAAGAGCAACTGAGTAGGTTGCCAAAATTGAGGGGCATATTCTTCCGTTATGCAAGTGTCATGTGGGGCAGTGGAAGCTGGCAACGTCCATCTCTGTGGGGTCTTTAAGCAGAGGTTGGATGGCCATCTGTCGGGGATGCTTTCATTGGGAGTTCCTGCATGGCAGGGGGTTGGACTGGATGGCCTTTAGGGTCTCTTCCAACTCGATAACTTTATGATTCTGTGATTCTATGATTCTATGATTCCAACTTGGTTTTTAGCCAGAAGTTTAAAGGAGCTATCCAAGCTGGGTGCAGTAGGATTTCCTAGGGAGCTAATGTGGTCTCCAAGCTTTCCATAGTTGCTTTGCCCAGGTATAGAGAGAATCATCCCATTTTCTGGGTAGAATCATAGTATCCTAGAGTTGGAAGAGACCACAAAGGCCATCCAGTCCAACCCCCTGCCATGCAGGAACTCAAAATCAAAGCATCCCCAAAAAGAAAGCTCCTAGTTTATGCAAGGGAAAAAAAGAGGGCAGAGAAAAAATAAAGTGGAAGGCGTGGAACCCTGAACCAGAAGCACTTTTTCCCCACCCCATAAGCCCCACAAAAAAAGAGGTTACTCACGTGTATCGATGGCAAAGGGATTCAATGCAGATCAAGACCCGGACATTGTCTCTCGCTCGAAGCTGCAGTTTGCTTTTCAGCTCACTGTGATCTTGGAGAGGAATAAGGAACAAAACTTGAGAAGAAACAAAGCAAGTTTATAGAAAGCTGAACACTGGTGAAAGTTTTGGAAAAAAATTGATATTTTTTTTTAAAAAAAAATATGTTTAACATAACCGTCGGGTGCACTTTAAAAAAAAATACTCTGAGGCTGCATCCGCACTGCAGCAATGATCCAGTTTGACACTGCTTTAACTGCCCTGGCTCAGTGCTATGGGATTCTGGAAATTGTAGTTTGTTGTGGCCTCGGAGGAGAGCAAAGGCCTTAGGAAAAGGGTAGACTTGGCTGACTGCTGGGAGCTATCCAAGGTCCTGAAAACTAGTATCCAAAGTCCTGAAACTAGTGTGGCTTCTCCATAAGTTTCTTGTTTTAGGGTTGTCATTTTGAAAACTGGAGAGGGCTCCTGTACTTTTAATGGTGGTGCAGAAGAGGGATGATCATACCCATGAATGATGATGATGATGATGATGATAATGATTATTATTATTATCTCTAATTCATTCTGCGCTGAAACTGATTTGCATCAATTGATGAAAGCGACTTCGCTGCATGCTAACCTCTCTGCAAATCCTACAATAAAATATTTTTTTAAAAAATGGGATTCTACAACCACAAAATTGGAGGCAGGAAAAACAGATGTGTGTTTTGACCAAAGTTTTGGGAAGGGACGCTGGACCCTTTGTAGGGTCTGTGATGAGGGTCCCAACATCTGCATTGGAGCCACACACTACATAGAATCATAGAATCATAGAATCATAGAGTTGGAAGAGACCCCCAAAGGCCATCCAGTCCAACCCCCTGCCATGCAGGAACTCGCAATCAAAGCATCCCCGACAGATGGCCATCCAGCCTCTGCTTAAAGACCTCCAAGGAAGGTCTTTGCCCAGGTATAACACACTACATATAGTGCTTTGCCCAGGTATAACACACTACATATAGTGCGTGAGCCACACAAATTCCCACCCTGATCTAGTTTGATCCTTAGAAAACCAAGAATTCTGGCACCAGGAACTTGTTTGGAGCGTCAGCATCAAGCTGAGCTCACTTTCCTTTACCCATACCAATGAACATCTGGCTTCTGGAAGCTTTCTTCATTACAGCACAGGGCAGAGGGAAAGCCATTCTTGGTGTTGTTTTTTGCCAGTCTATTGCAAATCGCCCACAGATCTACCAGTAGATCATAACCTACCGACCCCGGGCATATTTTCCAGACAAGACGGGGTGCTGAAAGAAGAAAGAAGAAAGAAGAGGAGCAAAGAGATGCTACCACTCACCAATATGGACATTGGCCGAGAACTGATAAATGCCAGATATGGATGCTGTGAATCTCCCAGTAGTTAAGTTTAGCCCAGATCCTCGGAGGAAAGCTCCTTTGGCCAAAGGCTGTGGAGGGAAAAGGACATTTTGAACAAAACAAGCCAGACGTTCTTCCTTTCTCTCCTTTCTAGAATATCTCTCATCCCGCATCTCAAGCACCCTTGTCTTTGGTCCATTCTTTAGTATCTACAATTTCCCTCCAAGTTTTGTTCTACCAGTCTCTTGGAAGCCAGCAATGGGAGAAGGTCATTGCTTTCCAGACCTACTTTATGGACTCTGGGCTTGGCAATGGTAGGAAACATGATCTCCAGCTAGATCAAGATTCTCAGTTACTTTGGTGGGCCTTGGGAGCCAACGCTGATCTCAAAAATCCCCTCCTACCCATTGACAATAATTTTCCTCTCCCATGCCTACTTTCACACTGTAGAAAGTCTGGAAATTCAGACAGTCCGATTTCAAGAGCCAGCCCTTCTGAGGAAGCAAGAAATGCTCTTTCTTAAAAGCCAGGTAGGAACCATACAGGTGGCCTAAATATCCTAAAAGTACCAGAATCCATCTGATATTGGAAGCCAAGCAGGGTCAGCCCTGGTTACTACTTGGAAGGGGAGACTGCCAATGAATGTCAGGTGCTGTAGGTTACTTTTCAGCAGAAGGAACCGGCAAAACCACCTCGGAGTATTCCTGCCCTAAGAAAACCCTATGAAATTTATGGGATCGCCACGAGTCGACAGGGACTTGAAAGCACAGATATACAGGAATCATACCGATTTCCAGATACTGTTGGACTACCACTCCTCACATCCCTCACCAGCATAGCCAACTTGGGCAGGAGAGCTTGAACCAGGGGTAGGCAACCTTTTTTCCCCTTGAAGGGCCGAGGGACTTCAGCTCCCAGAAGCCTCAGCCATGTTGGCCAATAGTCCCATGTTGGCCAATAGCTCCTGGGATTCTGGGAGCTGAAGTCCCTCGGCCCTTAAAGGGGAAAGGTTGCCTACCCCTGGACTTACAATCCAATGAAATCCAGAGGGCCCAATGATTCCTGATCCCAGAGCCCTTTCACATTGTGTATTTATAGCAGTTTGGTTCCACTTTTACTGCTTTATCTAATAATAATAATAATAATAATAATAATAATAATAATAATATGTATTTATATCCTGCCCCTGTGAGAACAATCAGGGTGGCTAACAATATTAAAAATACACAATCCAATCAAATCCCCAACACCCTCCCCCCCTTAAAAAAGTATTAAATCCAAAGAGATTAAAAGATACAAATTAAAATGACCCAATGGGCAACAGCAATACACAATTATACAAACATGATCTGGCATTAAATGGAATCCTAGGGCTTGTCTACTGTCCTGATCCTAAACCAGTGCCTGTCATCATTAATGGACTGGATGAGGGCAAACAAGTTGAGACTTAATCCAGATAAGACAGAGGTGCTCCTGGTCAGTCGGAAGGCAGATCAGGGAATAGGGATCCAGCCTGTGTTAGATGGGGTCACACTTCCCTTGAAGACACAGGTTTGCAGTTTGGGGGTACTCTTGGACTCGGCTTTGAACCTGGAAGTCCAGGTCTATGCAGCGCCCAGGAGTGCTTTTGCACATTTAAAGCTTGTCCGCCAGCTGCACCCATTCCTTGAGATGCTGGATCTGGACTCAATGGTACACGCCTTGGCTACATCCCATTTGGACTACTATAATCGGAAGTAAAAGATGGCAGAACTTTATACTGGTGGCCAAGACTAGACCAGGCGTTGACTGTGGCACAGATCATGAATTACTCATAACAAAAATAAGAGTAAGACTCAAGAAGCAAACAAAACCAGTGATTAAACCAAAATATGATCGAAATAATATCTCAACAGAATTTACTGATAACATAAGAAACATGACTAAGCATAACAGACCGAGAACCAGAGGAACTATGGTCTGAAGCCCGGGACATACTAAAAGAAGAATGCAGACAGACATTTTCAATGACCCAACTGAGGCTGCCGTACTTCGGACACATCATGAGAAGAGAGGACTCTTTGGAAAAGACGATAAAGCTGGGAAAGATGGAGGGAAGGGGGAAGAGGGGAAGAGAGGAAGAGAGGAAGGCCACAGGACAGATGGAGGGACTCTATTAAGGAAGTCACTTTCAGTATTAAGGGTTGCAGGAATGAAGCAGAGCAGGGGAGAATAGAGAGTCTTGAAGATGGCTCATCTATAGGGCCGCCATGGGTCAAGATCGACTCAAGAGCAATGGACAACAACAAAATGGGCTCTACTTTGGGCTGCCTTTGAATCATAGAATCATAGAATCCTAGAGTTGGAAGAGACCCAAGGGTCATCCAGTCCAACCCCATTCTGCCATGCAGGAACTCAAAATCAAAGCATCCCCAATGACAGATGGCCATCCAGCCTCTGTTTAAAAACCTCCAAAGAAGGAGACTCCATCATCCTCCAAGGCAGTGTCTTCCACTGTCGAACAACTCTAACTGTCAGGAAGTTCCTCCTCATGTTGAGGTGGAATTGCTTTTCCTGTAGCTTGCATCCGTTGTTCCGGAAAAGAGCAGAATAATAATAATAAATAGGTTGGGGAGGCACTGGAACTCTTTGCCTAAGAATTATAATTACCCTTCCTAAACTACAGATCCCAGGATTAAATAGGATGGAGCCATGGTACCACAGTGACAGAACTGTAATTTGAAGGGACACATCTTTAAAGGTTTTTCATGATTTGCCACCCAACGCTTTAGTGACCCATGAAAAGCCATTTAATGCAAGTGATTTCAGTCCTTTTACCAGTATGTCACCAAATGGGTTTGCACACTTGCTCTGTCACTTGGGTTCATAGTGGATGTTGTTATTAATTGTTGTAATCGTCTTTGTTTTAATTGACTTTTATTATTTTGCTCATTGTTTTACTTAGATTGTACGCCTCTGGCTGGTTTCATTCTGTTTTATCCTTGATTGTCTTTTGCACAGCACTGAGTACACTGACAGCGCTCTAGAAATAAACTTTAATAATAATAATAATAATAATAATAATAATTTTTATTTATATCCCACCCCTCTGCTATAATAATAATAATAATAATAATAATAATAACAACAACAAACAAAATTGAGCAGCAAAAAATTGGAGGAGGGTAGAAACACGAGTCACCTATTACTAGAAACCTCTGGTCTTATCCATCAGAGCTGCACTTTCCATAACAGAATAACCGCTTGATTATATTCCTGGAAGACGATACTTCTCTCTCACAGATCTTGGGTGGTAGATCTGTCCTCACTTCCATATATAGTCTCCCAATCTAAAATAGCAATAATAGAGAACTGCCTAAGATGTACATAAACTTAACAAGGGTGGGACACCAACTCTGTTCTCATATATCCACTCACATAAACACTAATATGGAACCTAATAATGTCAAGAGTGCCATCAGCGATCACTCGTCTCCAATGAAACACGTTCCACCGCCTGCCAATGATGCCCATCTAAAGCTGTTCACATGGGAGGCATCCCATGAGAGCATCTGCAGGACCCAAAAATTAGTAAACACTGGCACAGATTTCACAACAAAAATCAACGTTTCCATCTGCGCTGAACGGAAAACCACCATTCGTCAGCAAGAGTACTTTCAACGTAGACACGCTGCCAAAAGAAAATTCATGAGCAAATTTGATTCTACCCATTTAGGACGCAGTCTAGACCAGGGTTCCCTTCTCCATCACAGGAGCATGGTCTTATTTCTAATTACTGCTGTTGTGGTCACAGCTTCTTTTCCAGTTTTGCATAGAAATATAATAAACCAGTGTTATTTCATAGAATCATAGGACCTTATCATGCGGGGTCCAAGGCAGAATGAATCCAAAAGAAATCCCATCCAAATACATATTATTTTTCCGTGTGTTCACACGATGTTGCACAGAACCGCTAAGATTCCGGACAGAACGCCAAACGAATCCGCAACAAATTGAGATCTTTTGAATTTCAGTTTCTTTAGGAAGTACAATTGCGCAACTGGAATCATTGCGCAATTACCACGATTCCGAAATGCATATGAACAGGCAATATGTATTGTGAAGCACTCCCACCCCACTGTCCTTTACCAGAATTTATCACTTGTGTGTGAACGGGAAATACGTGCCCAGCATGCGCTTTCTTGGAAGCGCGATAACTGCGCAATGACTGGAATTGCGTGAGATAGCCATTAACGTATTGACGCGGCTCTTTCGGTTCTTTTCGGTATAGTACTGGATTTATTCGTATTTCGGTTTATTATTGCTTTGTGGGCCGCGTGTGATAAGGTCCATAGAGTTGGAAGAGACCCCAAGGGCCATCCAGTCCAACCCCATTCTGCCATGCAGGAACTCAAAATCAAAACATCCCCAACAGATTTAAAATGGTGCTCTGTGCACCAGTGCACAGTACTGGTCCACGAGTCAATTGCTAGTTCACAGCAAGTTTTCAGAAAAGAACTAAGAATCACAGACCCAGACATATTGGCCAATAAATAAATAAATAAATCCAGCATGTGCAGGGTGACCAGATGTCATAACTGCAAAGGAAGGCAAGGCACCTCAAAATGTGGGACATTCAAGGAAAATAGAGGACATTCCAAAATAAAAGCTAAAAACGCTGTCTTTCGCCACATCTGACATGGAAACACAATGCCCGGCTGCACCTACATGGCCAAGCATTGCATTTTCACATCAGATCCAGTGACAGGGGGCTTCTAAATATCAGTGACGGTTCGATATTTTATATGACGACAGCAGCAAGAATTATGTATGCCTCTAAATGGAAGGGAAAAGCAATGTCGGAGATAAATGATTGGATTATGAAAAATTATGATTTAATGGAAAGTGATAAATTGACACAGGCAATACAGGAAAAAAAATTGAAGAATTTGAAAAAAAAACTTGGATGCCCTTTATTGTATATGTAAGACAAATATGGGGACAACATTGGGTATTAGGATTGGAAAGTTAAACTAACACAATATATTATAGAGAGAACTCAAATCTTTGCTTGTTTAGATAGGATATTCCCTGAATAGAAATGGGAATATTAAGATAGAGTTTATCTATGAGTTATGGTCGGATAACGATTATATAGCTGTACAGTTTTTATACTTACTTGATTGTAGTCTTTTGTGTGTGTGTGTGTGTTCTTTTTTCTGATTACGGGTAATGTTATTTATACCAGTTAGGAGATATGATATATACACAAAAAATGCGGAGAGAAAGAAATAGAGTTAAAATGTTCAAAAATCCGTGATAGGGAGCAGGGAGTCATATGCTTGCTCTTTTTTGGTTGGGATGTTAGTATGTGTTTGTACTTTTCTGTTTTTTTAATGTCTTTATATGTCTTTTATGTGTTTTAATTAATGCAAATTTTTAAAATAAATAAATAAATAAGTATCAGTGATGGTTCAACAAGGTATGGAGCCCTTTTAAACAGCCATGAAAGAATAGAGGGCATGTTTGTCCTCTATTCAGAATAGAATGGCGCTATTACTTCCCTTGATCTAGAGACACTATACTTCTATGGAGGGTTTGCCATGGAGTTTCCAGGAAACTCTGTAGCAAACCAGGGGTCAAATTATCCCTGGGTAACAGCTGTTTGCTGCATGATGGAGTGAGCTTCCGTCACGAGTCCCAGCTTCTGCCAACCTAGAGTTCAAAAGCATGCAAGTGCAAGTAGATAAATAGGTACCACTTTGGTGGGAAGGTAAACAGTCCTTGGAGTTCTTCGGATTTAGTAACTGAGATGAGCATTGTTCCCTACAGTCAGACACGACTTGACAACCATGTCAACGGGGAATACCTTTACCTTTACCTTATGCATAACTATGCATAACTATGCTATGCTATTCCACAGCTGGTAGACAGCAGGGCAGAGAGGGATCAGAGAAGCATTTGGCTATGTCCACAGATGCACATTGATCCCATCATCCACTAGACCAGGGGTAGGAACCTTTCCCCTTTAAGGGCCGAGGGACTTCAGCTCCCAGAAGCCTCAGCCATGTTGGCCAATAGTCCCATGTTCATAGAATCATAGAATCATAGAGTTGGAAGAGACCACAAGGGCCATCCAGTCCAACCCCCTGCCATGCAGGAACTCCCAATCAAAGCATCCCATGTTGGCCAATAGCTCCTGGGATTCTAGGAGCTGAAGTCCCTCGGCCCTTAAAGGGGAAAGGTTGCCTACCCCTGCACTAGACCCACCACAGTCCTCTGGACGTCTCAGCAGATAATGCAATAATTTTGCATCTGGAAACTGGGATGTGGTGGCTCAAGTGGTTAAGACGCTGACTCTGTGGATTGCAAGATCGGGAAGCTGGCAGTTCAAGGCCCAAATGCTGCATGATGGGATGAACTCCTGTCACTAGTCCCAGCTTCTTCCAACCTAGCACTTCAAAAGCATGCAAAGGCAAGGAGATAAATAGGTATCACTTCAGTAGGAAGGTAACAGCATTCTGTGCAGTCATGCTGGCCCCATGATCACAGAGTAGTCTCTGACAATGCTGGCTCTTTGGCTTAGAAACAGAGATGAGCATTGCCCCGTACGGTCAGACACAACTTGACAACCTTGTCAATGGAGAATACCTTTACCTTTACCCTTTTAACAGCTGTTTATCCCAGGATCAGGCCAGATCCACTGGATCCACATCTGGTCTTGCAGAATTAGGTCTGATCCTGCCCTCAAGGTTTTGGCTTGCATTGTCTGAACTGGACAATGCGAGGCTGGGGGGGAACATGGGCCTTGTGGCTCATGAGGACAACTCTTTTGTTAACATGCCTTGTTGGCTTGCAATATATTGATAGAACTCGGAGCAAGACAAATGCTTAAAATTGTATTCTACTGGGGGGGGGGGAATTGTATTCTACTAGCAACAAATCCTTGACTGAATCTCCATTTAAATTATTTCTTTTCTTATTCTGTCCATTGTACTGAAATTAAGGAAAAACCCTTCCCAACATTTGGGTTGTGTCCTCCAGCAGCCCATTGCCCAACCTATTTGCTGTCATTTTCCCCTCCAAGAAACAAATGTGCTCTGAGCAATGGGAAGTTTTGTCTGCTGTTGCTTCTAGGAAAAAAGGACTTTAGAAGGATGCATCCTCTCCCTCTATTTGCAGCAAGGACAGGCTGCCAAATAGATGAATTTCTGAAAAAGAAACAGCAAACATGGCACTACTTGATGGGCTTCTTAGTCATGCTCAAAATGGAGGGCATTTTGGGATTCTTCCTGAAGTCCAGATGATTGAAATGTAGGAAATGTCCTGGAAAAGGAGGGCATTTGGTCACCCTGAGCATGCCACATCAGATAGTTTCAGGAGCACGTCTATGGACTGCATATGTTGGGTTTCTTTGTCATTTGATCCTCCAGTTTAGTTTTTCCTGGTGGGTCAGTGGGGGTTGCAGAATCTCAGGAGATTATCACTTGACTTTTTAAATTGGTTTACCTCTATCTGGCTTAATTTTAATTCGGGCAGCATCCTGATCTTATCAGACATTTTTTTTGCAACTAAATTTGCCACCTAAATACATCCGGGTGCATCGCCGCTTTCCAGGAGCGCTCCTCGTGGCTCTTTTCGGATCCAGGAGTTTTCCGGCTTAAGAAAATGGCCACGAGGAGCAGATCTGGAAGTGGAGAGCTGTATTCGGGCAGCAAATTTGGCAGCAAAAAAAAAAAAAATCTGATAAGATCAGGATGCCGCCCCAATTAAGTTTATGCCGGATAGAGGTAAACCAGTTTTAAAAGCCAAGGATAATCTCCTCAGACCTGGGAGGCCACATCTGGCCCTCTGGACTTCCCTCATCCATCCCTGTGACAATATCATTTGGCGATTCTCCAGTTTGTGTGTCTTTAGGGGAGCTTCTCCCATCCTAAAAGGCTGAAATTCTTCTCCTAAAGCTCAGAAATGGGCAGTCCTATGAGACCTGTATACTAAAAGGTTCCACGATTTTGAATCCCACCGTTTGGCCTGTTGAAAAAACTGGAGCGTGTCCAGAGGAGGGGGACTAAAATGGGGAAGGGTCTGGAAACTATGAATCCCTATGAGGAACGACTTAGGGAACTGGGTCTGTTTAGCCTGGAGAAGAGACAGCGAAGAAGTGATTTTAGTTGCCCTCCTCTGGACAGTTTCCAGTTTTTCTCCACAATGGCAATGCAATTTGATTTTATTGCAAAATAAACTGATACCACGCATCAATCAAACCTTGAAAAACGACAAATGCAGAAGACAACGGTATGCAGTAATGTGGTGAAGATGCTGTCTAAACAAAGGATGGCAAATCCAGGGGGGAGGGAGACGCTTAGTGCATAAGCAATCTTTTACACTCATATACCCAAAATAATATGGAACATGTTGCGAATACGGTACAAATGTAATATAGGACTAATCTCTCCACATCCTTTTTGAATTGTGGGGCCCAGAACTGGACACAGGAGTTTCAGGAGGACCAGCCACATTTCTCAAGGTGGTTTCTCACATCCCTTGGCCTACCTAATTGATTTCTTCTGCGACGGCAGGGCTTGGTGGCCTCTGTTTTTCTTGACCATCCTTTCTAAAATTCAGAGGAGGGAACGGACAGCCCCAAAGCCCCCGGTTTAGCAGCTCCATCCCTCCAGCTTACAAGAGAGATGATCAGACTTGGGCGAAAATAAACTCAGCAGCAGCGTATGGATTGTTATCTTTGGCTCGTGTGGTGTGGGTTTGGCTTAAGCCATGGGAGAGGGAGAAAAATAGCCTTAATGTGCCAAAAATATTTAAAAGTCCATTAGTTGCAGGTTCTAATGGTGTCACATCGGTTTGGGGGATCATGCAGTGCTCCTCCGGATTGGGACAAGGCTATTTTCTTTTCCTGATAATGCTAAACGTTCGGATCTTTTCAAAAAGAATTATGGAAAAAAAATCTGGAAAGAAATTGAAGACGATTTTAGAAGATGGAATAATTTGAATCGATCGTGGATGGGTCGGATCGCAGCGGTTAAAACGAATGTGCTTTCCAAAATGATGTTTTTTTTTTTCCCAGAAGATCCCAGTTATTGATAATGAAGAACCTTTCAAGCGCTGGAATAAGGATATTTTGGATTTTGTTTGGTGTGGCAATGGTTTCAGTGTTGGACTACAACTGCTGGTGACTAGGGTTTGAATAGTTTGAAATAATAATAATAATAATAATAATAATATAAAATTTTATTTATATTTATATCCCGCCCCTTTGAGATCAATCAATTTCTTTTTAGATGATTTTTTTATCGGTTTTCACACACAAAAAAGACAGACTTATGGATTTCATACATCTGCTACTAAATTCTTTTCTTAATGCATTAATAATACTGTTCGTATTGTTCTTTAGAATATTCTTGCTCTCTTTCATCCTAAGGCTTCTTTGTCCATATAAAGTATGTTAACATCCAATTATTTATAGCATCACTAATTATTTATTCTTCCTCTTATATTATATGCTTTGATTTTGAGTTCCTGCATGGCAGAATGGGGTTGGACTGGATGGCCCCTGGGGTCTCTTCCAACTCTAGGATTCTATGATTCTGTGAAATGTCATGAGACATATTTGTACATTCAAGACCCAGGCTGAAGAGCAAGGAAGGGACACGAAATCTAGCCATAGACATCTCTACTTTTCCAAATTCCTCTCTTAGTATCCATAGTGAGCTCTTCGGGGGGCTTCCTACTCCCCTCCCAGATATACTCCCAGTTTGAGCTGAAGCTGCCTTTGACAGCTCAATTTCTTCCCGGTTTCATTAAAAGCAATTAAACTAAACAGAAACAGAGACTTAATTCCCCTGAAACCGCTGACTTGAAGTGGAAGACAATTTCCCGGCACCAGTAAATTGCCACTTGATAAAACATTCCTGTTCCTTCATGTCCCTCGCTCTCATCCTTTCTCTCCGACTCTCTCATTTTCTCCCCCATTCCTTCATACACCCAGATGACAGAAAGAATCAACATGGAGCTCAAGCCAAGAGAAATGTGGCATCAGCTCTGGTGAGCTAATCCTCACCCGCTAGATCTCTCTGTCAGACCCCCTCCTAGAAAAGTACATCTCAACCTTACTTCAGGTCCCAGAATCCTTGACCACTGGGGCCATACCTTTTGCCATCTGATTTTGCTTTATACTTGGTCTTTAAACAGAGGCTGGATGGCCATCTGTCGGGGATGCTTTGATTTTGAGTTCCTGCATGGCAGCGTGGGGTTGGACTGGATGGCCTTTGGGGTCTCTTCGAACTCTAGGATTCTATGATTCTATGAGGAAGTAGACTGAAGTCTGGGAAAGCTTGGAGGTCTCTTCCAACTCTAGGATTCTATGATTCTCTGGTTTTCATTTGTGAAATGTTGGAGGGTATGGTACAGTAGTGGTCTTGAACCTTTGGTCCTCGAGATTTATGGACTTCACCACTTGGTCTTGGAGGTGAGGTCCCCAAATCTGGAGGACCAAAGGTTCAAGAACACTACAGTACATTACCCTTCAACATTTCACAGATGAAAACCAGGCAAGCAAAATTGGATGGCAAAGGTTACTAATGAGGAAGGACAGGCAAGCGAGGAAAAGCAGCAGAAGTTTGCTTTTTCCTGAGCCTCTTGGGAAATGCAAGACTCAAGCACATTATCAGGGTGGCTTCTGGTGAAATGTAGGAAACACTATAAACTGACCAACTAATCATTATTAATATATATTCCTGAATCCTAATGATTAGTTCAAACCAGACAAGATACATTAAATCGATTGCTGAATGCTGAGGTTTGTTGTTGTTATGTGTCTTCAAGTTGTCTCCAACTTATGGCCACTATAAGGTGACCCAATGGAGGGGTTTTCTGACAAGATATTGTAGCCCACCTTGAATCCCATTGTGGGAGAAAGGCGGAATATAAATCCTGGGAATAAATAAATAAATAAATAAGATTTCTTCAGAGTGGGTTTGTCTTTATCTGTCTCCGAGGCTGAGAGTGTGTGACTTTCTCAAGGTCATCCAGTGGGTTTCCATGGCTGAGCAGGGATTTGAATCCTAGTCTGAACACTCAAACCACTGCACCACACTGGCCCTCCTGTTGAGGTTTGCTGTTGTTTGTTTGTTGTTATTGTTGTTGTGTGTGTTCAAGTTGCTTCTGACTCATGGTGACCCTAAGGTTTTCATGGGGTTTTCTTGGAACGGTTCAGAGGGGGGTTTACCATTGCCTACCCCTGAGGCTGAGAGAATGTGACTTGTCCAAGGTACCCAGTGGTTTTTTTCTGGGTTTTTTGGGCTATGTGGCCATGTTCTAGAAGAGTTTATTCCTGGCGTTTTGCCAGCATCTGTGGCTGGCATCTTCAGAGAATGCTGGCATGGAGGTGTGTGAGGTGTATGTATGTATTTGTGTGTGTGTGTGTGTGTGTGTGTGTGTATATATATATATATATAGTGTGTGTGTGTGTGTGTGTGTGTGTGTGTGAGCCTTGGTTGAGAGAAGGTGATTTATATGTCAATCTGTGTACTGTTCTGTTGCTGAATGGCAAGGCCTCAGGGTGGGAAGATATGCAAGGAGGATTTGTGTCTATTTAATGGTGTATTGTCTGCTGGGGAAAACCCTGATCCTGGAAGGTTTTCATTTGCATTTTGCTGGGTCTTGATTTTGGTGTTTTTCAGGACTGGTAGCCAAACTTTGTTCACTTTAAGGGTTCCTTCTTTCCTGTTGAAATTGTCCAGGTGTTTGTGGATTTCAATGGCTTCCCTGTGCATTCTGACCCAACAGCTGTTGGCATGGTCCAGAATTTCAGTGTTTTCAACAGCATTTTATGCCCAGGATGGTTTATAATGTGTTCTGCTACTGCTGATTTTTCAGGCTAGTCCCAGTCTGCCGTGTCTCTCTTGTTCCTTGATTCGTGTTTGAACACTGCATTTGGTGGTCCCTACGTAGACTTGTCTACAGTTGCATGGTATACGGTAAACTCATGAGGCCACGAAAGGGTCTCTCCTATCCTTCGCTGAGTGAAGCATTTGCTGGATTTTCTTGGTCGGTTTGTAAACCATTTGGAGGTTGTGTACCCAGTGGTCTTCATGGCTGAGTCCTAGTCCAATGCTCAAACCACTGAACCACACTGGCTCTCATGTTGAGGTTTACACACACTTCGAGTCATTGTACTAACTTGAGAAAAAACAACAAGAGTCAGGTTGTAATGTATTAGAATCATAGAATCATACCATTGTAGGAGACCCCAAAGGCCATCCAGTCCAACTCCATTCTGCCATGCAGGAGCTCACAATCAAAGCATCCCCGACAGATGGCCAGCCAGCCTCTGTTTAAAGACCTCCAAAAAAGGAGACTCTTCTTAGCACAACCATGAATCAGAACTGGGGAAAGTTCATTTTTTGCTTGGCCCGAATCTTCCACAGCTGGTTGAAGGATTCTTGCAAAAGAAAAAAAAAATAGGGTTTCCAAGGTTTCCAAGGGTGGCAAGGAAAAATGAGTGAGCTTCCCAGTGATTCAGTCCTGGAAGAAGAGAGGTGTGTGAATGCACCCCAAAAAGCGGAGGGATGTTGAAACACGGTTTTCCTTTCGTCACCCAGAGACAGCACACTGTCATCATCTTGACAATGCCTGCAGCTCTGCCCCTGAGACATGAATGCTCCAAACCAGAAAAAAGTTGGCATGAATGCACTTGTTGGCATGGGGAGGCACCAGGTCTCTGCCAACTGTCATTTAAAAAGAACGAAAGCTCCAGCCTGACGGCTATTAAGATGTCTTGAGTCTTCTTCTCAGGACCAATTAGGGTGGCACCAGAAATATTCTCCCAAAAGAATGTGGCCGCTGCTTTGGCATAAAGGGACAATGGCACTCACCTGCCCCCTCCCCAGTATATGTGTGCATGGGCAATGTATTCTGGGAAACTCTAAGCACCTAAGGCCATGTTATCTGATGTTTCACAGGAACACCTTTTCACCTGGGGCTGGCGCCAGCCAGGGACATTCTTGGGCAACCGCCAAGTCCCCAAGACCCTGCAAATGCCCATCCTTCCAAGCACCGTGCCAAGTGGCAGACTCCAATCTACAGAGTTCTGACGTCCAGTTGACCCTCCACATTGGTGGCTTTGACTTTTGCGGCTTTGGTGATTTGCGGTTTTGAGTAATGTGTTCTCTCTAGGAATCTGTAGGTCCTCCAGCGCAACTCTGCCAGATGTTGACCATAGAGTTGTGCTGGAGAACCTAAAGGTTCCTAGAGGAACCCCTTCTCTAGGCATTTGTAGGTCCTCCAGCATGATTCTATGATCAATGTCTGGTAAATGTTGACCGCAGAGTTGCACTGGTGGTGCAGTGGTTAAATGCCTGTACTGCAGCCATTCACTCATAGACCACAAGGTTGCGAGTTCAATACTAGCCAGGGCTCAGGCTAAACTCAGGCCTGCATCCTTCCGAGGTCGCTAAAATGAGTACCCAGCTGCTGGGGGGCAATGAGCTTACAGTTGTAAACTGCTTAGACATCCCATAGCGTGATATGAAGCAGTATATAAATGAAGCTGCTTTGCTACAGATTCCTAGAGAGGTCTTCTCTCAGGTAAAAAAGAATAGTCTTTATTTATAGGTAGTTTTCCATATTCTCAGGGGTCCTTCATCCCTAACCCCAGTGAATGTGGAGGGACCACTGCAGTGCATTATGAATAATACAGTTACGTGACTGTGACCAGATTTTTTGGGTTTTTTTTTTTTTAGCAAAGATGAGATGACGTTATTTTTCAAAAGTAACACCAGAGCGAAGTTACTTTGTTGGTATTGTCATGGCTCCTCGTTACTATCGAAAGTCACTTTTTAATGGCAGTTCTAGAGTAATTTTGGCAGGAATTTGTCAGGTTTTCTGCCATTGTCTTATCTATTCTAAAGGGCAAGCAAGTGGCCCCTTCCAGGTCAGTGTGTTGGTGCATCCTCTCCAGTTTTTAGCTTGGACTGTAAAGGATTTAGTGAGGGAGATGCCCCAAATAGGTTCAGCACTTTGGACAGCTCCTTTAAAGTTTTGGCTAAACCAGTGATTCCCAAACTGTGGTGTCCAGATGTTTTAGACTTAGAATCATAGAATAGCTGGAAGAGCACCCAAGGGCCATCCAGTCCAACCCCTTCTGCCAGGCAGGAACTCTCAATCAAAGCATCCCCGACAGATAGCCATCCAGCCTCCAAAGAAGGAGATTCCACCATTCTCAGAGTGAGTGTCTTCCACTGTCGAACAGCACTTACTGTCAGGAGGTTCCTATTAATGTTGAGATGGAATCTCTTTTCCTGTAGCTTCCATCCGTTATTCTGTGTTCTAGTCTCTGGAGCAGCAGAAAACAAGCTTGCTCCTTCCTCAATATGACACCCCTTCAAATACTTAAACAGGGCTATCATATCACCTCTTAACTGTCTCTTCTCCAGGCTAAAGATCCCCAGCTCCCTAAGTCATTCCTCATAAGGCATGGTTTCCAGAACCTTCACTATTTTAGTTGCCCTCCTTTGGACATGCTCCAGTTTCTCCACATCCTTCTTGAATTGTGGGGCCCAGAACTGGACACAGGATTATTCCAAGTGAGGCCTGACCAAAGCAGAATAGAGTGGCACTATTACTTCCCTTGGTCTGACTATACTTCTATTGATGGAGACTAGAATTGAATTGGTCTTTTAACTCTATTGACTAATGTCACATCACACTATTGACTAATGTCTACTAGAATTCCTAGATCCCTTTCACATGTAGTCTTATTAAGCCAGGTGTCCCCCATCATATATCTATGCATTTCATTTTTCCACCCTAAGTGCAGCCAGCCAGCTGGCAGCCATGGCAGGAAGGTCTCACCACCCTGGACTTCCTCGCAGCTTGGTCGGCTAGCTGAGCCCTGCGCAGTTGTGGCAGGAAGGCCTCACTGCCCTGGATCTCCTCACAGCTTGGCTGGCCAGCCAAGGCCCTGCAGAGCTGTGCCAGGGAGGCCTTGACCCAAGATGTCTTTAGGGCTTGTTTGGCCAGCCGGCTAAGGCCCCCGCAACCACGCCAGGGAGGCTTCACCCTGGATGTCTTGGGGTTGTTTGGCTGGCTGGTTGAGGCTCCACACGGCTGCGCCAGGGTCAGGGAGGCCATGCCACCTTGTATCGCTGGCCGGGACACGATTCTAAAACTGGATAGGACATCCCAAAGAGCCTGAAAAACCAGGAAAAAATCCCGGGAAAAATCGGGATATGGCAACCCTACCCAGCACCACTGGTCCTCAGTTTAAATGAGCTGACTTTCTCAAAGCAACCTCCCTTCCTTTCTCCCTCTCTCTGATACACATACACACACACACAATAGTAATGGAGGCTTAATGTTTTTCTCACCATCTGGAAGTTCTGGAGTTCCATCAAGGTCTTCTTGTCCACCACTATCTGTCCCTTCAGCTTGCAATGGAAGGCCTCTTCCACTCGCTTGTAGGGAGAGAGGTCTTCCAGGGAAAACAGCAATGGGGGCACCTCACTGGGATGAACTGGAAGATCTGGAGACGAGCGCCGTTCGGTGGCTTCTGAAAGGGGGGAGAGATAAATTAAGAGGAAATCAGCTCATTTTCAGTGTTGCAGAGCTTGGAAAGGTCCATTTTCAAACTCATTGCAGCTATAGCATGGATGGAGAATGTGTGGCCCCTTCCAGATGTAGTCAAACTGTGAAGGGAAAGGCCAGAGGCTGACCATAAAGACAGAGCCATGCTAAAGGGAAAATATCTAGACTGAAGGAAAAGTTTAGAAGCTACAAACTTATGAAGCTCCTACGAAACTCAAGAAGAGTAAATTAAGCATTGCCAAAGCATTCTGACCTTATCCTTAGTTAACGTTCTACAAATCTGAAACGTTAAAGAAAAGATTCAGGGGTAGTTGTGTTGGCCATTTAGCAAATTCAAACAAAAATCCATCAAACAGTGATACCTTTATTGGCCAACCAAAATGCACAAGATACTTGTTGCAAGCATTCGGAGCTCCATGGGCTTCTTCATCATCAGGCAAGATGTTACAAACCAAACAGGAGAAAAATAATAGGAGATGTTAGTCAGATGCCTACGTGTTGTTTCAGTCTTTAGTTAAGATGGTATGAGGAGGGTATATTTTGCAGGCAGGATCCTCTTGGGAGGATCTCTTGGGAGATCTGCAAAGTCCAGGAAATTTAAAGTCCATTTGCATCTGAACAGGGACCCCCCTCTTTTGCATTCTAATATGTCTCCATTCCAGGCCTTTTTGTGGTAGAGAATATATAGGCATCTGACCAACATCTCCAATTCTTTTTCTCCTGTTTGGCTTGTAACATCTTGCCTGATGAAGAAGAAGCCCATGGAGCTTTGAAAGCTTGCAACAAGTATATTGTGCATTTTGGTTGGCCAATAAAAGTATCGCTGATGTTTTTGGGTTTTTTTAATTATTATATAAAACATTTAAAATATATGTACATTCAACAGAACAACATGACAGTATTATTCAATATAGACTCTTAATATCTCTAAATTTTCTGACAATATTTTGAAGATTCCATCTTCGCTGATGCATTTTTGTTAAAGAAAAGGTTTGACATAAATTGTTCTTCCACAGTGCTTGCTTGGCAGTTTTCCATTATGGCTGAATGACTGCTGTTTCATGGTTGGCAAATATATCCCCCAAATCCTCCTATGATTTAATGTATATACTCAAGTATAAGTCTAGAATTTTAGGTCACAGAACTGACCCCAAAAACCTGTGTCGACTTATCCATGATTCAATTTAAGTAATCTAACTTAGCTGTTATTTAAAAGAAAGAAGCATCCCCTGGTGAAAGGGGCATAGTCTGTCCTGGAGGCACTGACACACAAACCCCTCTCTCTTCCATCCAGCCTTAAGAGTAAACACAAAGAGTTGTGTCTGCTGAAATTTTGTAACTTCTTTGACATTCTTTTGCTTTGCTTCATCCTTTAGATCGGGGTACGCAACCTTTCCCCTTTAAGGGCCAAGGGACTTCAGCTCCCAGAAGCCTCAGCCATGTTGGCCTATAATAGTCCCATGTTGGCCAATAGCTCCTGGGATTCTGGGAGCTGAAGTCCCTCGGCCCTTAAAGGGGAAAGGTTGCCTACCCCTGCTTTAGATCCTTTGTTATATGCCCCTAAATTTTACCCTCGAAGTATCCACAGGTCATATCAAAATCCATTATTTTGGCCCAAAAACTTGCCCTCGACTTATACATGAGGTCGACTTATAGTTGAGTTTATATGGTAATAACTCTAAAAACCTGATGCCACTGACTTGGTACATGTTCCTAACCTTATTCACAGATCAAGATGGGATTTGTAGTCCTTGATGTTTCTGGATAGCTGGGAGCCTGGACGTCATTATCCAGGTCAACCAGCCTCCTTATGGTCTGCTTCAGGGGTAGGCAACCTAAGGCCCGGGGGCCGGATGCGGCCCGCCGAGGCCTTTGGACTGGCCCCAGGCTGATCCTGCTGCCGCCGCCACCCGCCATAATGATATTGATTATTGTTGTTATTACTTGTTCTTGGGGTTTTCTTGGCAAAATCTCCACAGGGGTTTTGCCATGGCTTTTCTGGGGCTGAGAGAGTGTGCATGCATATATATTTTTAAAAAAAAGAATTTTAAAAAATTTTTAAATTTTTATTTTATTTATTTATTTGTTTGTTTATTTTTGGTGCTCGGCTCCCCAATTGTCTGAGGGACAGCAACCCGGCCCCCGGCTCAAAAAGGTTGCCTACCACTGGTCTGCTTCATGAGAACCAGAGACAAAAGCCACCAGGCAGATAGACAGACCCCTAGAAGCCTTGTGCTGCGTCCAGGCTTTTAAAAACTTCTCCTCCCCGAATGCCCATCTCTCCTGAGAGTTGCCTTCTCACCAGCTGCAATGTAGATCCTCATTAAATGTAACTGTACCTCCTCCTACATTTAATCTTTTGTTATCTGGGAGGTAGGATCTGATAAATGGAGGGACTCCCATTCATCACAGGGTCCCTGGTAAAGAAAGGGTTAAGAACAACTGCTATAAGCCATTAGCTTGCGGTGCAAAATCCACTCTTCTCCTGCCATAGTGCTGAATTTGGGTTGCCACTTCCATCCTCATCACATATCTCCCCCCCAAAAAAGCAGTATGTAGAGAGATCTTGCAGCAGAAGATCTATATCAGGGGTAGGCAACCTTTCCCCTTTAAGGGCCGAGGGACTTCAGCTCCCAGAATCCCAGGAGCTATTGGCCAACATGGGACTATTGGCCAACATGGCTGAGGCTTCTGGGAGCTGAAGTCCCTCGGCCCTGAAAGGGGAAAGGTTGCCTACACCTGGATATGCATCTGAGGAAGTAGACCGAAGTCTATGGAAGCTCATGCTGCCAACTTCTTTCTTTCAGTTAGTCTCAAAGGTGCTACATACTGATTCTACAGACCAATACGGCTAGATCCTTGAATTCCCTCCCCCCCAAAAAACACTACACCCCAATGAATGTACTATATAGGCTGTACTATACAGAAAGAATGATTACCCAAAATGTCCGGATGCTCTTTCTATCAGCAGAGTCTGTCTATCCATTTGTAATTTAGTATGAGATTAAGTGCAAGCTTGTTGTAAGAAAAATAATGTTACCTGCTTTCAACTTAGGAAAATGTTTACATTCGGGAAGGCTTTTGTGGCGGCTCAAAGAGTCAGTTGTCCAGTCAATGGATTTATCGTAGTCTTAAATTGGATCTAATTCCCTGCTCTTTTTAGCATTTGTTTGCTGGGAAGGATTAAAATTCTTTTGGCTGACTAATAAGCTACATCCCAAGTGGACTTAGGTCACGACAAAAAACTGCAGCCCAGATTTAGCAAGGAAGTAGTATCTACCCATTCATCACCATAAATAGATAAAATAGTCACATACTTAAAAATCATGAGCATCTAACTAGTTTTTACATCATGACACCACCTAATATTCAGAATTTGTACAATGCACTTGTTCATAATTTGCAGTATTGTAGCTGGAACTGTATCGTTCATCCCTACTAGAGTTGACCCAGTGAATCAATGAGATTTACACAAGTGTTGACTTACCATTCAATAAGTTTATCCTAGTCTGGTGTTTGTTCATTTCTGAAGGTTTGCTATACTTGTGCAAACCTTGATTTGCCTCAGTTCTTCGGATACTTCCAGTCAGGGTTAACCAAAAAGATTCAGGCCACTGTCTGTCTACTCAGAAGTAATTGCCTCTAAGTCAGAATTATAGAATCCCAGAGTTGGAAAGCATTTCAAGGGCCATATAGTCCAACCCCATTCTGCCATGCAGGAATACACAACTAAAGCACCCCCAAAAGATGACCATCTAACCTCTATTTAAAGACCTCCAAAGATGGAGAGTCCACCACACTCCGAGGCAAACTATTCCATTGTTGAACAGCTCCTACAGTAAAGAAGTTCTTCCTAACATTCAGGTGAAACTATTTTCTTGTAACACGAATCCACTGGTTCATGTTCTAGTCTCCGGTTCAGCAGAACACAGGCTTGCTCCATCTTCTACATGACAGCTCTACTCTATTATTATTATTATTATTATTATTATTATTATTATTATTTCCCACAACTAAAATAAGACTGCATATTTTGCCTCGTATCTTGACTTCCAGAAGCTCTGACGTCTAACTTTTAAAAAACTAAAAACACAATGAAGCTTGGGATCAAGGCCAAGTAATGGTCCAAATGGGTACTGGGGAACATGCTTAAAATCTGGACAAAACCTAAACAGGAAATATGACAATGGCTCCATCCACACTGCAGAAATAACCCAGTTTGGCACTGGGAATTCTATAGCATTGAGCCAGGGCAGTTAAAGCAGTGTCAAACCAGGTTATTTCTGCAGTATGGATGGAGCCAACATGACAAACCTATTCTTGATAGGGCTGCAAACATAGGCAGGGTGATGCTGACTACTGTCTGTTGCTCACCCTTGAACAACTGCATCCAACACTATCCTGGGTTACCAGAAATGAAGCGTTTTTCCATTCCCTTCTCTGTGTGCGTAGTTCTGACATGACCCTGAAACAGAAACCTCTAGTTCTCCATGAACCCAAAAGCGAGATAGTCACATACACCATGGAAGCCAGGTGGTCACGTAGACTTCAGCCTTAATTTACAGATCAAACACTTAGTTTTAGGAGTTGCAAAACAGAAAGATTCACACCTTAAGAGACAGGGAAGCCAGGAAATTTGCAACCCAGATGATCTCTGGCTGCAAGATAGAAAAGCCTCACTACCCACCACTGGAAACTATCTCCTTCAAGGAAATCCTCCGATGTATGTTTGGCTCTTTGATATAGAGCTACCAATCTTTGCCTGGGGCTATTTTCAGCCTATAAATAGTCTACCAAAATTCTGGTTAAGTGTCTCTGGTTAGAATTCCTGGTGACACTGTGTCACTTTGAATTCTGATTCAGCTCCAACTTATTCCATGTCCCCATCCTTTCTCCCGGTCGAGTCCATCTTCACATTCATCCTTCTGGTGCACTCTGGACAGGTAATATTACCCTTAGAAAGCCTCATGTCTATTCCACGCTAACCTGTTTTGTTCCTGAGGTCTTGTGTGATTGTGTGAGTAAACATATGTCTTTGTATCCTTGGTCCCTTAATAAATATACAAATGAACTCATAAAAACCTTGTTTCGGTACATCGTCCCTTAGCCACCTCCGTAAATGCTGGGTTTGCCTCCTGCTAAATATTTGAGCTATATTAAAAAATTCTCCTAAGTGAAGTTCATATTACACCTGCTTTGATACATCTGGGGAATTGAAGTCCCCAAAAAGTATTATTTCCAAGCTCTGGATAAGGTCTCATGGAGCTCCAATCCAGGGTAAGCAGGACTTTTCAACCTCTTATCCACCCAACTCTCTTGATTTGGCAGGGACAGTCCTGATTAATTCTCTGCTGTGCCACTTTTGCAAATGCTTTTAAAATGTCTCAGTTTATCTCTTCTCCTCCCACCTTTTTCTTTGTTCTCAGTTTATTTCACTTTCAGTTAGCTCAATGGGGGGGAAGAAGAAGTGACAGAATCCTGTCTTTCTCTGCAGACTCAGTAAAAAGCAAACTTATTCAGCCTCTCCTAGCTTTTGTGTTCTTCCCCATTAAGAACTTTTGCCATCTGTTATTGCTTGGCCATGGGTCCCAGTTTTCACCTGAATCATAGAGTTGGAAGAGACCCCAAGAGCCATCAAGTCCAACCTCATTCTGCCATGCAGGAACTCTCAATCAAAGCATCCCTGAGAGATGGCCATCCAGCCTCTGTTTAAAAATCTCCAAAGAAGGAGACTCCACCACTTTCCATTGAGGGAGTGCGTTCCATAGTCAGAGATCTCTTACAGTCAGTAAGTTCCTCCTAATGTTGAGGTGAGATCTCTTTTCCTGTAGCTTGCATCCATTGCTCCATTGTGTCCTATTCTCTGGAGCAGCAGAAAACAAGCTTACTCCATCCTCAATATGACATCCCTTCAAATATTTAAAGAGGGTTATCATATCACCTCTTAACCGTCTCTTCTCCAGACTAAACATACCCAGCTCCCTAAGTCTCTCCTCATAAGGCATCGTTTCCAGACCCTTCGCCATTTTGGTCACCCTCCTCTGGACACACTCCAGTTTTGCAACCTCCTTTTTGAACTGCGGTGCAGGTGTTGTCATTTGAGTGTTGGACTATGACTCTGAAGACCAGGCTTTGATTCCCCAGTCAGCCATGAAACCCACTGGGGTGGCCTTGGGCAGGTCACACTCTCTCATCCTCAGAGGAAGGCAATGGCAAACCTCCTCTGAACTAATCTTGCCAAGAAAACCCCATGATAGGTTTGCCTTGCTTTGTTGCTGTGTGTCTTCAAATCACCTCCGACCTATAGCAACCTTAAGGTGAACCTATCATAGGGTTTTCTTGGCAGGATTTGTTCAGAGGAGGTTTACCATTGCCTTCCCTTGAGGCTGAGAGAGTGTGACTTGCCCAAGGACTCCCAGTAGGTTTAACGGCTGAGCTGGGAATCAAACCCTGGTCTCTAGAGTTGTAGTCCAATACTCAAACCACTATGCCATGCTGGTTCTCAGGTTTGCCTTAGGGTTGCCATAAGTCAAAAATGACTTGAAGGCACAACAATAACAACACTATAACCTTAGCTAACCAAGCACAACTGTTTCTGGTGCTAAGGAGATCAAAAGTGATGAAAGGAAAAGGATGGAGGCTGAGTGAGATACTGACTTTTGAAGAAGGCACAGTATTCGAGAACTCGCTTACCTTTTAGCATCTCCTTGAACTCTTGCAGCAAGACTTCTTGGGTGACTTCAGCCCCAGGGGCACCTGGAGGACCTGGAGGACCTGGGGGCCCCGGAGGACCTACCAGCCCACGCTAAAATAAATTAAAACAGAGGGAGACACTGAGACACTCCATTAGGCACAAATAGGAAAATACTTGCTACTACAATAGTTACAAGCTGGCATCCTGTTGGGAACGTACACCATCGTATGCCGACTTGCAGCCATGGAAAGAGGAATCACGTTGTTGTGCAATTCATCTTTACATGATCGTAAGTCGGTATGCAATTTAGGATCATGTTATGATTTACGTAAATCATAACATGATCCTAAAGGTGCTACAGGATCTCAAAGGTGCTACAGGATCTCTATTATTATTATTATTATTATTATTATTATTATTATCCAGATGCATCTGAGGAAGCAGACTGAAGTTTATGAAAGCTCATCCAGATCCAAAACATACTGCAGAAATAATCCAGTTTGAGACTTCAAAGATATACCTGTATTAGTCTGTAGGATCAGTATGTAGAGAGATCTTATAGCACCTTTGAGACTAAATAAAATGCATTCGAGGAAATAGACTGAAGTCTACGAAAGTTCATGCTACCAACTTCTTTATTTCAGTTAGTCTCAAAGGTGCTACAAGATCTCTATTATTATTATTATTATTATTATTATCCAGATGCATCTGAGGAAGTAGACTGAAGTTTATAAAAGCTCATGCTGCCAACCTCTTTCTTTCAGTGAGTCTCAAAGGCGCTACAAGATCTCTCTACATTATTATTATTATTATTATTATTATTATTATTATTATTATTATATCCAAATGCATCTGAGGAAGTAGACTGAAGTCTAGGAAAGCTCATGCTGCCAACTTCTTTCTTTCTTTAGTCTCAAAGGTGCTCCAAGATCTCTCTACATACCAGTTTGAGACTGCTTTAACTGCCCTGGCCCAGTGCTAGGGAATCCTGGGAATTGTAGTTTATTGTGGCACCAGAGCTCTCTGACAGAGAAGGCTCAACGTCTCATAAGACGACAGAATTCCCTAGCACTGAGCTGGGGCAGTGAATGTGGTCTCAAACTGGGCTATTTCTGCAGTGTGTTTTGGACCTCAGTTTGCAATTCAGGATCATGCCTCACTGCAACATATATATTCACATGAGCCAAGCATAGCTACACCATCGGGGCCATTGCACAAGTTGAGCCAATTGTATGGCCACTGAGCAATGTATCCCAGTGTGCAACAGGACATCTTGCACAGTGCCTCAAGGTGCACAATTCACTAGCATGGTTGCGTAGTGTTATCATACATTCATGCCTCATAGCCTCTGCAGCAGGATCTCAGCCATGCTTTGCAAAGTTTTGCAAAGACTCTGAAGGAACGGAGGTTGGGTTGCCATATTCCAGTCCCTCATATCCAAGCATAGAATTTGCATGCCATGCAAATTATTATAATTAAGTATCTTATTAAAATGCATTTCTGATTATACAGATTCAAAACACATGAAAGGACATTTTCTTTTAGTCCCTCCAAACCGAGATTTTCCAGGTTTTACGGGACAAATGGCAACCTTAGATGGAGGAGGTCGTAACTGTGTAAGCTTCCATACAGATCAGAACTTGGAAAAGTTACTTTCTGTGACTACAACTCCCAGATCTCCCCTGTTTAAACTCAGGGCGACCATATGTCATAAGCACAAAGGAGAACAAGGCATTTCAAGAAAAACAGAGGATGTTACAAAAGAACAGCTAAAAATGCTAATATAAATATAAATTCATTCCATGTGGTTTATTTGTAGCTATAGTAGACATACTGTATTTTATCATCCTCATCACCCTCGTCATATATTTTCTTACCCACCTCTCATCATGGATTTTATGATCCTTTTATTATTTTTATTATATTATATACTATACTATCCCTCCTGTCACCTTCTTTGCATTGAAAATCCCAAAAGTAAAAAGAAGCAGCTTTTGACTACTTGCTGTTTGGGTTAAGCACAGTTTAAAAGCAATGTGTGTGAAAATCTACCCACTTTTGTGGGTTTTCCCCACCTTTTAAATCCCATTTCTGCACCGGATTTCCCCCGTCGAATGTGGTCCATGGATGCCGGCCGTGAAAGCCTCTGACTAACTTTTGCCATATTGACTACACGCTGATGTTTCCTGGCCACATGTGCCCTGGATTTTATCTATGGACCTTATCACATGGGAACAAATTGCTTAAATCCCGTGCAGAAATGGGATTTAAAAATCCAGGGTGGGGGGGGACCCACAAAAGTGGGTTGTTTTTCAGATGTATTTGCGTAAAGGAGAAATAATGCAACATTAACCCATACGGAAAGTCGCCAAAACCCACTCCTTTTTACTTTTGGAAGTTCCCAAAAGTAAAAAGAAGCGGATTTTGTCGGCTTTCCATTTGGGTTAATGTCACGTTATTTCTCTTTCATGCAAACGTCATGTGAAAAACAACCCGCAAAAGCGGGTTTTCACTTTAAATCTAATTTTCTGCATGGGATTCGTTCCATGTGATAAAATCCTATGAAATGTTGGAGGGTATGCCCATTGAAATGCAATAATAGGTGTCTTTTCCTCATTTATAATTATTTTAGCAGTTTGATCACTGTAAACTGCCTTTATCCAATTTATAAAATTTTGACCTACCCCTATTTTTTTCTAACACTGCCAACATAAATTCCCAATTCACATTATCAAAGGCCTTTTCTGCATCTAGGAAAACCATCATAAACTTCTTTTCATTATGTTTTTCATAAAAATCTAATAAATCTAGGACTATTCTCACATTATCTTTCGTTTGTCTCCCAGGGAGAAATCCCGCTTGATCCTCCTGAATCCAATCCTTTAATATTCTTTTAAGCCTCTCTACTAAAATGGACATAAAAATGTTATAGTCTGAGTTTAACAGTGAGATCAGTCTGTAATTCTTTATTTCTAAATTATTTTTATCTTCTTTTGGAATCAGGATTATCAATGCCTCATTCCAAGATTTAGGTTTGGTATTTATAGCTAAGTTAGATATAACTTTGTAGAATGGTAGAATGAGTTTGTCCTCCAACATTTTGTAATAATTGGCCATGAATCCGTCTGGTCCTGGTGCCTTACCTATTTTTATTATTTTGATAGCTTCGATTATTTCCATCATTGAAATTGGTGCATTTAATTCTCTTTTCTGATCTTCTGTAAATTGAGATATTTTCTCCTTCTCTAATTACTCTAACATTTTCTCTTTCTCTTCCTTAGTTATACTCTTTCTTGAATAGTTCCAAATAGAAGCTGGTTGACTGGTTATGATTTCACCGTTATCTTTTATGTTAAAAATAACATAACACCAAAAGATAGCCCAACCTGCTGATCCCTGATTCTGCTGCAGTTATTGTTTATTTATGTTATTATTTTAAGTGTGTGTTTAAATTGTCAACTGTTTAATAGTATTTTAAGGGGGGGTGGAATTACAGGATGCAGAATGTATATTTTAATGTTGTAAGCTGCCCCGGTTGTGTTATGCAGAGGGGCAGGATAAAAATAAATTTTATTATTATTATTATTATTATTATTATTACACAAATGCTGTAATTTTTGGAAGACACACACATGCACACATACACACAGAGAGAGCTCTATTGATCTAGCAGCCTAGAGCCCAGCTCTGCAAGACTGCATCTGCACTGCAGAAATAATTCGGTTTGACACCACTTTAACTGCCATGGCTCAATGCTATGATGGAATGCAAGGAATTGTAGTTTGCTACATTGCTATTATTATTATTATTATTAGCCTGTGAAAGCTTCCAGAAATGACCTACTAATTTCTTATCTTTCCCTTTGCATTTCTTTTTGGAGTTGCTGCCATCCCCGGGGCGCTGTACAAATGAGATCCACGTCCGGCGCGGGTCTGTGATGCGAGGGTCTGAGGACTCTAGCATCTAAGGAAAGAAGAAGAAGCATTGAGAGCGCAATGACTCCACAGCCAATTCATTTATTATCTTTCCAGCATACAACATTTTCCTGACTCTCCTGCAATTCAAAATCCTGCACAGAAATCTCAAAGAGCCCAGAAAGGATACTGTTTGGACTGCAACCAGCAGGAACCACCCCCCAAGTCAATATATTTACTGGATTATGGGAGTTGTCATCCAAAAAGTAGATTTTCTCAGATCTGGAAATCTGGATCTGAAACAACAGGCAATGATTTTTGTTGTTGTCGCTGCTGCTGCTTTTGGATCAACAAGTCTTAACCCAATGCTCAAAGTTTGGATCAACAAATCTTAACCCAATGCTCAATGCTAAACGTTTGAGCTCAATGCTAAACTTCACAATTGAGTAATTCAGAATGGCTTTAGCGAGTTGGGATGATGTTTTTAACTCTTCATTACCTTAAATGCACAATCATATGTAAGTTTGAGGGAAGGAAGAAGAGACATAAATAGAAAGACAGTGCTACTTAAGGTGAGTTCTAGGTTGTCGGACAAAAGTAGCCCTTTTTAATTTTAACTGCAAGTTGTCTCTGCACTCTTGAGCATGGTCACCTCTTACAGCCGGGGAAGAGTGTATCTACACTACACCATTATGTCAGCTTCATGGCACTTTGACTTTTATGGCTCCATCCTATGGAATCCTGGGATTTGTAGTTTGGCAAGGGAAGTAAAATTCTCTACTAGAGCATGCCAGTCCACTTAATAATAATAATAGTAATAAAATTTATTTATATTCCGCCCCTTTGAGATCAATCGAGGTGGCTATCAATCACTTTGCTGAATTGCAACACTAAAAAGCCTCAATGGAGAATTCTAAGTCAAACAATAGTTCAGTTCATCTTTATTACAGCCATAGACCAGCACAAAATAATAAGTTTGAGGATTCCCTAGGATGCAGCCGTCACAGCTAAAATGGTATAAAACAGGTATACCATAGGAGTTTATCCCACAAGAGGGAACTGGCCAAATCCTGTACAGAAATGGGATTTAAATCCACAAAAGCGGGATCGTTTTCAGATGCATTGATCATTAGTCCAACATTAACCTACACAGAAAGTGGAAAAAAATCCCGCAAAAGTGGGATCGTTTTCAGACACATTGGGGGCATTGAGCATTAATCCGACATTAACCCGCACAAAAAATGGACAAAATCGGCCGCTTTTTACTTTTGGGATTTTCTCGAAAGTAAAAAGCGGCCGATTTTGTCTACTTTCTGTGCGGGTTAATGTTGGATTAATGCTCAATGCCCCGAATGTGTCTGAAAACAATCTCACTTTTGCAGGATATTCCCAGAATTTAAATCCAGTTTCTGCACGGGATTTGGGCACTTAGCCTCCCGTGTGATAAACTCCTCTGCTAACAAAGCATCTGAAAGTGAAGCTCCATTATACAAAGTCTTTTTTACTCCCACTCAGACCTCCTTTTCCTCCTCATCCTCTGTCTAAGTGGGGTTTTTTAGAAGCATTGGCACTGGGAAAAAGATGAAGGAGTGATGGAGAAGCACAGACTTTCAGAGGAGTTTATCACATGGAGGCAAATTGCTTAAATCCCGTGCAGAAACGGGATTTAAAAATCCGGAAAAAACCCTGCAAAAGCGGGTTGTTTTTCAGATGTATTTGTGTAAAGGAGAAATAAGGTGAAACTAACCCAAACGGAAAGTCACCCAAAACCACTCCTTTTTACTTTTGGAAGTTCCTGACTTTCTGTTTTGATTAATGTTGCATTATTTCTCCTTGAGAACCAACGTCATGTGAAAAACAATCTACTTTTGTGGGTTATCTCTATATTCTCTTTGGGTTAACCTCGAACATCATGTGAAGAACAATCCACTTTTGCAGATTATTTCTGCTTTCTCTTTGGGTGGGTTGTTTTCACTTTAAATCCAGTTTCGGCATGGGATCGGTCCCGTGTGATAAACTCCAACGCTGCAGCAGTATGTCTGCTGTAAACAATGGGATAAAGCTTCTTCTGGGAAAGAATGGGATCCTACTTTAACCTATTGATTCAAGCATTAAAAGCCACTGTGTGACCTTGGACAAGTCACACTTTCTCAGCTCAGAGACTGGCAATGGCAAACCCCTCTCTGGTGCAACTTGCCAGGGAAACCCTGTGATAGATCCGCTTTAGGGTCGCCATAAGTAAAACGTGACTTGGAGGCACACAACAACAACCAAATTCTACAACAGGCAAAACAAACTATGGCATACCTGTAATTGAATACTGCTGATACACTGTGACTCAAGGTTATTGCAGACTTATATACACCAAGAATCAGGTCAAGTAAAGCTGTAACCCTACACACACCTTATTTATAGAGAACAAAGTGGGAATTAATTCTGAGGCATAGGATTACACTGTAAGTGTGTGTAGGACTGCAGGGCTTGTTTTATTTTGGTTGCTAAGATTGTTAAACCATGGGCAGTCAGAAATCCCCCCCGATCTCCTGCAAAAGACTCAACGGATCTACCAAAAAATCTCAACCCAGCTCCTGCTACAAGCTGTTCCTCTGCTATAAACTATTGAAGCTGGAATCTGAGACCCTCAGATCCTATAAAATTCACTTTTTAAAAATCTATCCACATTCCCATTCAGCGTAACCTTTGGCCAAGCTGATTCAGTCTGCAAAAGTAACTTTTTTTCCCAAGCTGTGTTTGTAAATCCCATAAGGACACAAAGGGCAATCCTAGAATAATTGAGAATAATGGACCAAGGACTTTATGACACATGGTTGTTAAAGCACCAGAACAGTTGGGTAATAGTGCCTTTGGAGATACATATTGCATGGTGCCATTGCCTGCACCTTGCCAATGATGGGGAAAACCCGTCAATAAGCTCCCAGTCCAGTTAGTATTATTTTAATTGATTTTAAATTTTTGTAGTACAGTTTTAAAAGCGTTTTTATCTTGTGAGCCACCTAGGGTCTCTTTATGGGAGAAAGGCGGCATAAAAATGAAAATCATCATCATCATCATCATCATCATCATCATCATCACAGGATTGCGCGATCATGTAGTGTCAGTCCCCTCCACTGTTCTCCCCTCCACTGTTCCAGAACACCCCAATTTGTTTTTGTTTTTTTTAGAAACTTTATTTGATTTTGATGAGAATAACTCCAGAATTGTGTAAAACAAACACAAACACACAGATGCACCACCCTAAGAGGAGCAACTTAGGGAACTGGGTATGTTTAGCCTGGAGAAGAGATGGTTAAGAGGTGATATGATAGCCCTGTTTAAGTATTCGAAGGGATGTCCTATTGAGGAGGGAGCAAGCTTGTTTTCTGCTGCTGCAGAGAATAGGATACCAAGCAATGGATGCAAGCTAAACATTAGGAGGAACTTCCTAACAGTGAGAGCTGTTTGACAGTGGAATATATTGCCTGGGAGAGTGGTGGAGTCTCCTTCTTTGGAGGTTTTTTAAACAGAGGCTGGATGGCCATCTCTTGGGGATGTTTGGTTTGTCTCTTGGACTGGATGGCCCTTGGGGTTTCTGCCAACTGTATGATTCCATGATACACTATATATATATATATATATATATATATATATATATATACACACACACACACACACACACACACACACACACACATATATAAAAGGCATGCTGGGTAGGACATAGCACAGGGAGATGGGCTAAGGATAAGGGTGGAAGAGAGCTCAAAGGTATGGCCATGTTAGTCTGTATTTTCAGTATGTAGAGAGATCTTGTAGCACCTTTGAGACTATAAACTGAAAGAAAGAAGTTGGCAGCCTGAGCTTTCCTAGACTTCAGTCTACTTCCTCAGATGCAATAGTCTATAGAGAGATCTTGTAGCAACTTTGAATCTAAATAAAGAAAGAGGCTGGCAGCATGAGCTTTCCTAGACTTCAGTCTACTTCCTCAGATGCATTGAGTTGGAAGAGAGTGTGAGGGGTCAGCAACAGCCCAGTTGTGCTAATGGAGGGAAGTGTGGTAGGGAGTGCTCCCCAACTGGTACATATGCTTAACACAATTGTGACAGCAATGGGGGTGATGTGATAAACTCCCAAGAACCCATGTGACACACTGAAGGGATACAGAACTACACTACAATAATACACACACACACGGATTGTGTCTGGCACCTGATGTCCATTTGACACCATCCTGGACTGTCTGGTGGACCATGGGATGGTGTATCAGAGAAGTATCTAGCTCATATTCTTCATCTCTCTTTCTTTGGCGGGGACAGTTAATCTTTCTCAACTGCTTTGAAAACATCCCATTTTCGCTCTCATAGAGTCATAGAATCATAGAGTTGGAAGAGACCCCAAGGGCCATCCAGTCCAACCCCCTGCCATGCAGGAACTCCCAATTAAAGCATCCCCAACAGAAGGCCATCCAGCCTCTGTTTAAAGACCTCCAAGGAAGGAGACTCCACCACACTCCTCTTCCCATTTCCTCCTTTGTTCTTTACTTGTTTCACTTGCTACAAACTGATTTCCAAATGCAGAAGTAAATTTGCACTCGGTTAACTCAGCAAGATGGGGAGGAGACAAGAGAGCAAAGTCTTGGATGACAAGGTGGAAGGAATCCTTATCAAGTTTTCAGGGGATATAAAACTGGGAGGGATGGCTAACGTATTGGAAGATGGGCGCAGAATTCAAAAACCTTGATGAACTAGAAAACTGGGGCAGAAATTAATAAAAATGAAATTCAATAAGTCCAAAATTCTGCAGTTAGGTCACAAAATCCAAACGCTCATGTATAGCTTGCGGGATACTTGGCTCAGCAGTACTACATGCGAAAAAGACATTGGAAGTATTGGTGATCAAAACTTGCTAACCATAAGGTTTATCGCACGGCATTTTCAGGAACGGGAACGGAATGGAACGGAACGGAACGGAATGGGGCAAGAACCCAAGTTACCACGCAGGAGAACACTGCCAACGCCACTAATGCCGCCAACGCCGCCAACGCCGCCAGGAGTACCCAAGCCATTCCCCAGCCGTTCCTGGCAGCCAGTTTTGAAGAATGATTTTGAACCGTTCTTCAAAATCAGCTGCCATGAAAAAGGTGAAGAAGGTGAGAGTAGATGATATAGAAAGTAAGAGAATGCGAGATGGTATGAGCAAGGAGGTAATTTCGAAGAGGACAAGAGATGAGGATGGGGAGGGAGAAAGAACAGTGAACGAAGGCATTAGAAAGTTTTAGAAGGAGTCTATGTAGAAGGGTAAGAGGAAAGAAGAAAGAAATGAGGGTTTAAAGAAGGGAAGAAATAAGGAGGAGAAGAACGAAAGAGTGCAGAAGGAGAAGAAGTGCAGAAGTTTTTACGCTGTTGTGATTTAATTGTAATTTTAACGGGGGATACATGGTTGATACAATTTGTGGGATTGTACTTTTGATGTAAGCTGCCTTGATAGCTTTGGCTAAAGGCAGGGTAGAAATAAATTATTATTATTATTATTATTATTATTATTAGAATGAACGATAGCAAGACATTAATTGACAGTGGTAACAGTCTTTATAGGAAATTCAAAAACAAAAAGAGAGATGGAAAACAAATGGATGAGAATTAAGATATTTTGTATAAACAATACATATATTTCCTTTTTTGGTTTCTTTTTTCCTATTTGGATATTTTATGTTTGATATCTGTATTTTATGGAACTGAAATGTGGCTGATGTGTTATATGATGTGTTGTTTTTAAATTAATTTTAAAAAAATTTCTAAAGAAAAAAAAATCGGCTGCCAGGAACAGCTGGGGAACAGCTTGCGGACTCCTGGCGGAATTGGCGGCATTCTCCTGTGCGGTAACTTGCGTTCTCACACCATTCCATGCCATGCTATCCGTTCTGATCTGTTCAGTTCATGTTCCCGAAAGTGCCGTGAGATAAACTCAAAAGAAGGCACCGTTCCTGGAACCAAAGAGGCTATAGGCTGCAAGGAAATTGTCTGCCCTTGAACGAAGGCACTTGCTTGTCCACCTTGCCAACTCTCAGTTCGGCCGCAGGTTTGGGACAGAAAAGTTGCAATTGTCAGAGGCTGAAGATACGCACACAATGTGAAGCCAGCAAAAGGATGGAATGCCTCTAGCTGGCCTTGAGAAGAAGGTCCAACCGTGCGAGAGATTTTTTTTTGGCAGCTACTGTTGATGCACAACCGAATGGCCACAAGGCTCCTACAGAAGGTTTCTTAGCTTGTCTTTATTCCTCATTCACAACTTTTGCCATCTTTTGATGTCTCACTTTGCATCTGTGAAACACTCGAGTGCACAGTCGTCCCTCCGGATTTGTTGACTTCCCATTCGTGGTTTTGAATTTCCGCAGATGAGAAGCCAGGAGGGACAAAATGGCACACGCGCCCACAGCGCACGCACAGGGCCATGCACAGGACCATTAAAAACAATAGGGCTCCAATATTTGCGGTTTGTCCAATTCACAGGGGGGTCCAGAACAAAATCCCAAAAGTAAAAAGGAGCAGCTTCGCATTTTAGGCTGCATCGATAGAAGCATAGTGTCTAGATCAAGAGAAGTAATAGTGCCACTCTATTCTGCTTTGGTCAGGCCTCGCCTGGAATACTGGTTCCCATTCAGGTTAACAGCAGTTTAACAGCAATGTGTGTGAAAATCAACCCACTTTTGCAGGTTTTCTCCAGGTTTTGAATCCCGTTTCTGCATGGGAATTCCCCCGTGTGATAAGGTCCTATGTGGGATTTGTAACCTGGGACCTTCTATATGAAAATCCGGTGCAATGGTGCTCTAATGGCACAGCTATGACACCTCAATATTTTGCTCAGCGTTTTGTTTTCAGTAAGTGACCAACACTTTGGCACTAGACTCTGCAAACCAACATCCTCCAACATTTCTCAGATGAAAACCAGGGCAAACTCAGCCAAGAAATATCAATGTAGTCAAGATGGCCAAAGTTATGAATGTGGAAAAACACACAAGCTAGGAGAGGCTGCTGGAGTTTTTGATTGTGCCCAAACCTATCGGGAATTCAAGTTTGCATTTTATGCACTGAGTTAAAAGCTCGGTTTTCTTTTTGTTTTGTTTTTGTAAGCTCAGTTTGTTCACTCCCAGTTTTGTACGTGCTTCATCACCATTGAAACTAAATTGCTTCATCTTCAAATGTGATTTCACTTTTGTGCGGGGTGCAAACACTAATCAAACTATTCCAAGGGGTGTAGGGCATAGAGACGACTGGGAACCACTGCTCTAGGGGATGTTCTATAGGGTGGAAGGTCACTAGGGAATTAGGTTTTTGTGGGTTTTTTGTGGGCTGTGAGGCCGTGTTCTAGAAGAATGTATTCCTGACGTTTCATAGAATCATAGAATCACAGAGTTGGAAGAGACCCCAAGGGCCATCCAGTCCAACCCCATTCTACCATGCAGGAACTCAAAATCAAAGCCTCCCCGAAAGATAGCCATCCAGACTCTGTTTAAAGACCTCCAGAGAAGGAGACACCATCATCCTCCAAGGGTGTGTGTTTCACTCTCGAACAGCTCTCACTGTCAGGAAGTTCCTCCTAATGTTGAGGTGGAATCTCTTTTCCTGCAGCTTGCATCCATCGCTCTGGGTCCTATTCTCTGGAGCAGCAGAAAACAAGCTTGCTCCATCCTCAATATGGCATCCCTTTGAATATTTAAAGAGGGCTATCATATCCCCTCTTAGCCATCTCTTCTCCAGGCTAAACATACCCAGTTCCCCAAGTCGTTCCTCATAGGGCTTCATGGTTTCCAGAACTTTCACCATTTTAGTCGCCCTCCTCTGGACACACTCCAGTTTCTCCACATCCTTTTTGAATTGTAGTGCCCAGAACTGGACACAGCATTATTCCAGGTGAGGCCTGACCAAAGCAGAATACAGTGGCACTATTACTTCCCTTGATCTAGATACTATACTTCTATTGATGCAGCCTAAAATTGCATTGGCCTTTTTAGCCGCGGCACCACACTGTTGACTCATGTTCAACTTGTGGTCTACCTGGACTCCTAGATGCCTTTCACACGTAGTCGCATTAAGCCAGGTGTCCCCCATCTTATATCTATGCATTTCATTTTTTTGCCCTAAGTGCAATACCTTTCATTTCTCTGTGTTGAAATTCATTTTGTTAGCTGAATTTCGCCTGCATCTGTGGCTGGCATCTTCAGAGAAATTCTCACACTGTAGAATTACTGCAGTTTCAACAGCCCCTATTTGCAGTAGCTTTGAGGAATTTAGTGGTGGCGACTGATTTTTGGTAATGGCCACGGGGCCAGCCCCGAAGCCTCCGGCAAAGCTGACAAAATCTGTTTTACAAGGATCGCTACAGTCAAAATGAATATAGTTACCGAGCCTGCCCTCCATCACCACTGACAGCTTGTCAAAAATTGATAAGTTCAAATGATCAGAGTTCTCATCCGTCCGCACTCATTGCTTGCCAAATTTCTATCATCCAACGGGGCAGACGAGACAAGCCCCGGAGTGGTAAACCCCTCCGACGAAGAAGCTGTCACAGCTCCAAAGCTTTTATGAATCACCTCCTGGAATCTGGGCTTGTTAATGAAACGCTGGAAAGTATGCACCAAAAATCTGAAAACAAGAATGTGTATTGATTCTTGTTGGGGTTTATCTAAGCGGTGGAAGGGGTGGGAAAGTTGGATCCCGCTCAGATTAGGGTGTGGGCAAAAAGGTTTACGCAGGAAATCAGAAACAGTCAAACCAGAATTACTAGATGGTCTCATAAACCTCAGAGCCCCTCCTCTGAGGGCTTTAAAGTTGTGGGTTTTTTAAAGCTGTGCACTATTAGCCTCTCAGGTTGCATCCGCACAGCAGAAACAGTCCCGTTTGGCACCACTTGAACTTCCATGGCTCAATGCTATGGGATTCCGGGATTTGTAGTTTGTCGTGGACACAGAGCTTTGCACACCACAAACTGAGCAGATATCTTTGGAACGGGATCAGGAGGCGCCCAGCGTTCACCAGGATCCCGAAGCGCTCTTGCCGAAATCTTGAGGGATGGAGGAAATTTTCTCTAGCAAATCCTTCCAGGTGAAATTGGCCCTCCCAAATTCAGGAATGTAATCTCCATACGAGGGGGTGCCCGAAAAGTCCTTGGCTCAACCCACTTCCCAAACTCCGAGTGTAATTTTATCACTGTCACTTGATCAGATCTAATTTCTGATCTTAGAAGATTGATAGGACCATGTCAACAAAAAGTGCTGAACTCCAGGCTGCCTCGAAGTTCCTATTCCTAAAGAAGAAAACTCCGAAGGAAATCCATGAATATAGGATGCAGACATTGAGTGACAGGTGCCCATCATACTCAACTGTAAAGAAGTGGTGTGCCTACTTTCTGAGAGGCAGTGTCTGCTCTTGAAATTGTGGAGCATGTTCATGACCTCATGTTGGCAGATTGGTGAATCTCAGCTAAAACAATTGTTGAGACACTTGAGATATTCCGGGAACATGTCGGATTTATAATTCATGAACAGCTGGCTGTGCCGAAGCTGTCAGCCAAGTGGGTGCTAAAATGTTTGAAGCTGACCAGAAACAAAATTGAATGGATTCCTCCAGTTTGATTTTGCAGCATTTTAAGTGATCTAGTGATAATTTTTTGGAATGACTTGTCATTGTTGATGAAACATGGTTACATCACGATGCTCTGGAAACCAAACAACAGTCCTTGCTGTGACCGCACTCAGATTCTCCAGTGCCAAAGAAATTCAAAACTCGAAAATAAGCAAGAAAGACCATGGCCAGAATTTTTTGGGATAAGGAAAATGTTTTGATTACTATAGTTTTTTGTGGGGTTTTTGTGCGTTTTTCGGGCTGTGTGACCATGTTCTAGAAGAGATTCTTTCTGACGTTTCGCCAGCATCTGTGGCTGGCATCTTCAGAGAAAGATTTGATTGCTGGCTATCTTCAGAAGGACCAAGGAGTTAACTACCCTAACTTGCTGAGCTTATTAAAGGAGGCGTTGAAGGAAAAACAGCAAGGGAAACTGCAGAAAGTTGTTGTCTTTTTGCAAGACATTACACCTGCTCACAGGGCTGGCAAGATGATAGATGTTTTGAAGAATCTGGATCATAGAATCATAGAATTGGAAGAGACCACAAAGGCCATCCACTCCAACCCCCTGCCATGCAGGAACTCAAAATCAAAGCATCCCCAACAGGTGGCCATCCAGCCTCTGTTTAAAGACCTCCAAAGAAGGAGACTCCACCAAACTCTGATGGAGTGTATTCCACTGTCAAATAGCTCTCACTGTCAAGACATTCCTCCTAATGTTGAGGTGGAATCGCTTTTCCTGTAGCTTGCATCCATTGTTCTGTGTCCTATTCTCTGGAGCAGCAGAAAACAAGTTTGCTCCATCCTCAATATGACACCTCTTCAAATATTGAAACATGGTGATCATATCACCTCTTAACCATCTCTTCCCCAGGCTAAACATACCCAACTCCCTAAGTCTCTCTTCATATGGCATGGGTTCCAGACCCTTCACCCTTTTAGTCGCCCTCCTTTGGACACCTCCAGTTTTTCAACATCCTTTTTGAATTGTGGTGCCCAGAACTGGACACAGGATTATTCCAGGTGGGGCCTGACCAAAGCAGAATAGAGTGGCACTATAGACACTATACTTCCATTGATGCAGCCTAGAATCACATTGGCCTTTGTAGCTGCTGCATCACACTGTTGACTCATGTTCCACTTGTGGTCTACTAGGACTCCTAGATCCTTTCACATGTATTGTTGTCAAGCCAGATGTCTCCCATCCAAATGTATGCATTTCAGTTTTTCTGCCTAAGTACTATACCTTTTCTGTCTTTCTGACTTATGGTGACCCTAGGTGATCATGGGATCATGCAACCTGCTCTTTGTCACACCAGGAGTCCTGGTAGCATAATGGTTAAATACAGTGGTTAAATGCAGCTACAAGGTTGTGAGTTCGATTCCTGCAGGGCTCCAAGGTTAACTCAGCCTTCCATCCTTTTGGAGGTCGGTCAAATGAATCTCCAGCTTGTTGGGGCCAATTGGCCTGCAGATTGTGAACCACGTAGAGAGTGCTGAGTTGACTATTAAGCAGTATAGAGATGTAAATGGTATTGCTATTGCTATTGGCAAGATTTATTCAGAGGAGGTTTCTCCTTGCCTTCCCCAGAGGCTGAGAGCATGTGACTTTCCCAAGGTCACCTAGTGAGTTTCATAGTCAAGAGGGGAATCAAATCCTGGTCTCCAGAGACATAGTTCAACACTCGAACCCCTATGTCTTGCTAGCTCTTTTGACCGCCATTTGGTCTTAGGGACTCCAAATATGCCCCAAATTGTGCATGCACCACCCAAATGAATTTTCGTCTAAAGTTAGGTGTGACCCACAGTGCAGCCGTCCAGATGTTGATGGATTGCAACTCTTCACCAGACACAATGCAGCCTGGGGCTGATGGGAGTTGTAGTCTACCACTATTTGGAGCACCTCATGATGCCCATCCTTAAGGGATTTAAGGAAACAGGGGGCAGAAACACATACTGCGGACTATCTCTTCTCCATCTAGCTTTAAATCCGGATTAAAGACTTTCTTGTTCTCGGAAGCATTCAGTGCTCTAGTTTAATATTGTTTATAATTTAGAGATGCTATTACATTATATAATATAATAATATATTATATTATCTTTATATTTTTGTATTTTAATTGCATCACTTGTTCAATTTTGTATAGTCTTATATTTGACCTTTAGCTTGTATACCACTGGCAGGTTATATATTGTTTTGATGATGCCTGTAAAGTGCCATACAAATAATAATAATAATAATAATAATAATAATAATAATACCCTCTGTTCATGCACACCCTGTGTTAAACCGCAATCCTTTCGACAGTGTAGCAATGCCTCAGAGAAAAAGGTTGGATTTAGTTAGCACAGCAATATGATATAAAATGCAACTTTTCAATTTTACAAAAGAGTGGGATGGTGTGGCTTTCATTCATATTGATATTGTTGAGTTACTACTCTCCAAATTCCTCGCCATTGGCAAGGGCTTCCGGGAATCGCACCTTAACACAGTCTGGGATTTAGGTGTCCCAGGTCTTGCTCCCTCTTCTCCGCTCTTTAGGGTGAAGGAAAGGAATCTCAGGGCAAGAGCACAGTCTTGAAAAATATCTGAATATGTGCCTTCAAACGGATTTGGCAGGGACAGTCCCAATTAATCCTCTCTTGAGCCACATCTTCGTCTGCTATAAAAATGTCCCACTTTGTCCCAAATACTGCCTTCCTTAGTCCACCAGCTTACTTCCATTGCTGCCAACTGAGTTCATAAAGCAAAAGCAACTGACTCCGTAGAAGGGAGAGGAGAGAGGAGCAGATAGAGTCTTGCTTTCCCCAGTCGGCTCAGGAAAAAGCAAACCGCTGCAGCCTCTCATGGCTGGTGCGTTCTTCCTCATTCCTTCCTTGGAGGTCTTTAAGCAGAGGCTGGATGGCCATCTGTCAGGGATACTTTGATTGGGAGTTCCTGCATGGCAGGGGGGTTGGACTGGATGACCCTTGGGGGTCTCTTCCAACTCTATGATTCTATGATTCTATGATTCATAACTTTTGCCATCTTGGCCATACTCTGAGGTTTCTTGGCCACATGTGTCCCGGTTTGCATCTGGGAAATGTCGGAGGGCATGCAACTGGTGCATGTGGCTATCCCCAGCTTCCTTAAACTACAAATCCCTGTCCGAAAGGCGTTCTTCTCTTCCCAACACCCGCAGCCAGCCATCATGACTGACAGTTAAACTGAACGTTGTGTTTTTGTGGTATTAGTATTTAATTACTACGGCATGCACGAAGCAATCCAAGGAATAAGCATGTAAGTTGTTCTGTTTGTCTTGGCATCAGGAAGCCCTGGCAGCCAAAGAGAGAGGCTTGCAGCCAGCTTAGGGACAGCCGGAGAGATCAAGTGCCTGGAAAAGTTACTTTCTTGAATCACAATTCCCAGATTCTCTCAGCAGCCATTCTGGGGGTTGTGGTCCAAGTTAAGTGATTTTATTTATTTTATTTTTATTTTTTTGTGGCCTCATGACCTTCTGGAGCAAATTATCTTAGCACTTTCTCAATCGAAAATACATCTAGGGGTAGCCGCATCAGCCGTATAGCAAACCCAAGAACTTCCAAACAATGATAGCTTTACGGGGCCAACCAAAATGCACAACTACATGTTGCAAGCTTTCAAAGTCACACTGGCTTCTTCATCAGGCAAACAGGAGGGGGAAAAATGAAGATGTCAGTCATAGGACAGCATTTTCTGTCTCTGGTCTTAGTTCAGATGGTAAGGGAGGGCTATCTGCAGGCTGCCATCTCCCCCTTTTTGGCCATGCGGTCGGTCCCTGGAAGATTTTCAAAGTCAAGGAAATTTAATATCCATTTGCAATTCAAAGAAGATGTTTCCTGGGAATCCAGTATGTCTCTTTCCTTTGTGAAGCCACAGACTCCTATGTAGGTAGAGGACACATTCCCACTTACATTTAAACCGGTTTGCGATTCGCCTTCGCTCCGTGTCGGTGAATCGGTTCCAAAAGGTCTGTCGTTCCCACTATGGAAGTGGATCTTTTCATTATTTCTTTGTAATAGCTTCTTTTTTGGCACGATTGTCGTTCTCACTAGTTTGCGCCTCTTCAAAATGCCTGTCATTGATTGTGAGTTCCTGCATGGCAGAATGGGGTTGGACTGGATGGCCCTTGGGGTCTCTTCCAACTCTAGGATTCTAGGATTCTATGAATTATAGTATTATTTTTCCACTTTCAATTTGACATGGAAGCCTTCTATCGAAACCCAGGATCTGTAATCTGGTGAGAGCTCTCTGGCTGAAAAATATTCTGAATGCCTCCCAGAATCACATGGGTTGGACCCAGGACAATCAAAGTGGAATCCGAGTGCTATAACTGTGTTATGTGAATGGGCCCGGGGACTCAAAGAATGCATTTTTTTTTGCTGCTGTGTACCTGTTTTTGCCCACCTGCTGCCCTCCAGATATGTTGGACTGCAACTGGACTGGAACATTCTGGGATTTGTAGTCCAACACACCCCCCCCCCCCAAAAAAAACCCAACCCTATTACTATGGATGGATGGATGTGAGAGCTGGACAGTGAAGAAAGAGGATAGGAGGAAAACCAATGCATTTGAGAGAATGTGGGGCTGGAGAAGAGTGCAATATATATACTATACACACACACATATATAAGCATATATAAATATATAAATATATGGACAGTGAAGAAAGAAGATAGGAGGAAAACCAATGCATTTGAGAGAATGTGGGGCTGGGGAAGAGGGCTGAGGATCCCATGGAGAGCCAAAAGGACAAACAAATGGGTCTTAGAGTAGATCAAGCCAGAGATCTCCATAGAAGCCAAGATGGCAAGACTTAGACTGACGTACTTTGGACACATCGTGAGAAGGCATGAATGGTTGGAAAAGACAATAATAATGTTAGGAAAGGTGGAAGGAAGTAGGAAGAGAAGAAGGCCACATGCCAGATGGATGGACGCTATTATGGAGGCCATGGGTATCAAGGGGTTGCAGGATTTAAGCAGAGCAATGGAGGACAGAGGGTCTTCTTGGAGAGGTCTCATCCATAGGGTCACCATCAGTCGAGATCAACTCAAGGGCAGTTTACAACAACAAAAGGTGCAACACAGCTGCAAGGCACCAGGTTGGCAAAGGCTGGTCATAGGATATCACAGATGTTGAACCTCTAAATACCAAACGGCACCAAAATACTGTCAGCAACCTTGTTTATGGATTTCCCAGTGTCACTGGTCTGATGGGGAGGACGACTTCTCTAAGACAATGGAAAGGTGTTGCAAATCAAATAGGCCACTGGTTTTCAACCTTTGGGCTTCCAGATGTTTTGGACTTGAGTTCCTAGAAATCCCAGCCGGTATGGGATTAAAAAGCAACGAACAATCTGGAGGACCAAAGGTCGAAGCCCCGTGGAATAAATAGAAAGCATGTCCTCTAACTGTCCCAATTAATTTGTGCAAAAGATATAATAGCTGAAGCCAAAGGTCCATCAAGAGCCGACAGAGACTTTGCATCAAGTTCTTAGAAGTTCATTTTCCGTACTACTGTTTAATAGGGTTTTTCAAAAGCCATCCCAAGCTATCCTCAGGGAACTGTAGTCGAGATTTCACTCCACTGGGGTCCCTTCTCACTCGGCAATCTTTCCTTTAAAAAGTGTCCATTTTTTATCCCCATTTTACAGAGTGGGACAACTGTGGCCAACTGCAATTTTGAGTTCCTGCATGGCAGTATGGGGTTGGACTGGATGGCCCTTGGGGTCTCTTCCAACTCTAGGATTCTAGGATTCAGAGGATTCTAGGATTCAGGGAGGGCAGTCCCCCTTCCAGTTGGAAGGGGCCTTTGAGGCCATCTATCCCAACCTCCTGTAGGTTACAAGATGGTTTGCCTCACCCAAGGGATCCGTGTGTCAAACCTGTGGATACGACCCAGCTTTTCCACCCTTGGCAGACCCTTCACAGCCACCCACTAGACCGCGCTGCCTCTTCCAGCAACCGGCACACTTCCTTCCAGTTAAAAATTAATGACTCGGGGTCTGTCTGGCAAATGGAGACAGACGTGATAAAACAACATCTTCCCTAAATAATGAACACACATTCCTAGTTGTGCGGGTAGAGAGGAGCCACTGTCTTTAGCCCTGTTGTCTACAAGCAAAATCTGCCTCTCTTTCCTCTTGGGAAGATAATTAGGCCCAAGTTAGGTAATTAACCACAATGGGGTAATTGTCTGCTCTTAAGCAATCTGTGCAGACACTCACGGATTACCCAGAGGACACCTCCAAATAGACCGAGCCCCACATTGGCACAAAAGCACCTGTACCTTTGTGGTTGCAGGGGATGACTGGCTTCACTCCTCCGCCTCTCATGGCGGGAGACCAGACAAGCCCCCCATTGTTCCATCTGACTCCGCTTTGTACGATTTTCCATGGGTGATGGAGAGATAGGCTGCAACTTTGGTTGGAAAAGCTAGTCGCAGAAGATCGTAGAATCATAGAGCTGGAAGGGACCATAAAGGCCATCCAGTCCAACCCCATTCTGCCATGCAGGAAATCATAATCAAAGCATCCCCAATGACAGATGACCATCCAGCCTCTGTTTAAAGACCTCCAAAGAAGGAGACTCCACCACAATCTCCGAGGGAGTGTCTTCCACTGTCAAACAGCTCTTACCATCAGGAAGTTCCTCCTAATGTTGAGCTGGAATCTCTTCTCCTATAGCTTGCATCCATTGTTCCAGGTCCTATTCTCTGGATTCCACTTGGCATTTGTAGCTCCTCCAGCGCAACTCTATGGTCAATGTCTGGCAGATGTTGATCATAGAGTTGCACTGGAGGACCTAGAGATTCCTAGAGAGAAGACTCCACTAGGCATTTGTAGCTCCTCCAGTGCAACTCTATGGTCAACTTTGACCAAAAGTCACACTGAAGGACCTAGAGATTCCTAGAGAGAGCCCTCCACTAGGCATTTGTAGCTTCTCCAGTGCAACTCTATGGTCAATGTCTGGCAGATGTTGATCATAGAGTTGCACTGGAGGACCTAGAGATTCCTAGAGAGAAGACTCCACTAGGCATTTGTAGCTCCTCCAGTGCAACTCTATGGTCAACTTTGACCAAAAGTCACACTGAAGGACCTAGAGATTCCTAGAGAGAGCCCTCCACTAGGCATTTGTAGCTCCTCCAGTGCAACTCTATGGTCAATGTCTGGCAGATGTTGATCATAGAGTTGCACTGGAGGACCTAGAGATTCCTAGAGAGAAGACTCCACTAGGCATTTGTAGCTCCTCCAGTGCAACTCTATGGTCAACTTTGACCAAAAGTCACACTGAAGGACCTAGAGATTCCTAGAGAGAAGACTCTACTAGGCATTTGTAGCTCCTCCAGTGCAACTCTATGGTCAACTTTAACCAAAAGTCACGCTGAAGGACCTAGAGATTCCTAGAGAGAAGACTCCACTAGGCATTTGTAGCTCCTCCAGTGTAACTCTATGGTTAACTTTAACCAAAAGTCACACCGAAGGACCTAGAGATTCCTAGAGAGAAAACTCCGCTTGGCATTTGTAGCTCCTCCAGCGCAATTCTATGGTCAATGTCTGGCAGATGTTGACCACAGAGTTGCACTGGAGGACCTAGAGATTCCTAGAGAGAAGACTCCACTAGGCATTTGTAGCTCCTCCAGTGCAACTCTATGGTCAACTTTGACCAAAAGTCACACTGAAGGACCTAGAGATTCCTAGAGAGAAGACTCCACTAGGCATTTGTAGCTCCTCCAGCGCAACTCTATGGTCAACTTTGACCAAAAGTCACACTGAAGGACCTAGAGATTCCTAGAGAGAGCCCTCCACTAGGCATTTGTAGCTCCTCCAGTGCAACTCTATGGTCAATGTCTGGCAGATGTTGATCATAGAGTTGCACTGGAGGACCTAGAGATTCCTAGAGAGAAGACTCCACTAGGCATTTGTAGCTCCTCCAGTGCAACTCTATGGTCAACTTTGACCAAAAGTCACACTGAAGGACCTAGAGATTCCTAGAGAGAAGACTCCACTAGGCATTTGTAGCTCCTCCAGTGCAACTCTATGGTCAACTTTAACCAAAAGTCACGCTGAAGGACCTAGAGATTCCTAGAGAGAAAACTCCGCTTGGCATTTGTAGCTCCTCCAGCGCAATTCTATGGTCAATGTCTGGCAGATGTTGACCATAGAGTTGCACTGGAGGACCTAGAGATTCCTAGAGAGAAGACTCCACTAGGCATTTGTAGCTCCTCCAGCGCAACTCTATGGTCAACTTTGACCAAAAGTCGCACTGAAGGACCTAGAGCTTCCTAGAGAGAACCCTCCACTAGGCCTTTGTAGCTCCTCCAGCGCAACTCTATGGTCAATGTCTGGCAGATGTTGACCACAGAGATGCACTGGAGGACCTAGACATTCCTAGAGAGGCGTTCTCTCAGATAAAAACATATAGTGTTTCTGTTATTTATGGGTTTTCCACATTCACGGGGGTCCTGTGCCCCTAACCCCAGTGAATGTGGAGGGATCACTGTATTTTCACAACGTGAACAACTCCTTAGAGACACCCCCCCCCATCACTGGCTAAATGTTCTCCTTTATCGCTAGTGATGCCAGGGATCAATCATGACCAAAGTAAGCCAAAAATGTGGAGAAATTGGAGCACGTCCAAAGGAGGGTGACTAAAATGGTGAAGGGTCTGGAAACCATGAATCCCTATGAGGAACGACTTAGGGAACTGGATATGTTTAACCTGGAGAAGAGACGGTTAAGAGGGGATATGATAGCCCTGTTTTAGTATTTGAAGGGATGTCATATTGAGGAGGGAGGAAGCTTGCTTTCTGCTGCTCCAGAGAATAGGACTCGGAACAATGGATGCAAGCTAGTCGAAGAAGAAGAACCCTTTCTTTTTAAGGGGCAGGTGGGTTTCGGGATTTTTAGGCTCTATTCACATTTCATTAACATATCTGTATGGAAATTTTAATGTTGTAAGCCGCACCGTTTCCTCTGCAGAGGGGTGGGATACAAATAAATATTATTATTATTATTATTATTATTATTATTATTATTAAAAGAGATTCCATCTCAACATTGGGAGGAAGTTTCTGGGAGTAAGAGCTGTTCGACAATGGAAGACACTCCCTTGGAGAGTGGTGGAGTCTCCTTCTTTGGAGGTCTTTTGAAAAAGGCCGGATGGCCATCTGTCGGGGATGCTTTGATTGTGAGTTCCTGCATGGCAGAAGAGGGTTGGACTGGATGGCCCTTGGGGGTCTCTTCCAACTCTAGGATTCTAGGATGCTTTGATTGGGAGTTCCTGCATGGCAGAATGGGGGTTGGACTGGATGACCCTTGGGTGCCTCTTCCAACTCTAGGATTCTATGAGTCTATGATTTATTTCTGTACTCATTTGGAGTCTTGCAGGCCACCCAGGGTATGTGTTTCTGCTTACTTCTTCTCAGCCGAAGGAAAAGATTTTGTTTCCCTGGATGCATAAATCAAGTAGTCTGCCTGACAGGTTTAATGTCCATAACTGCTTTCCCTTTGCTGCTTTTTGCTTGGTCAGTTTGGTTTGGTTTGGTCTGTTGCACCATACTTTATATAAAGGTAAAGCGCAGGCTGCATCCACACTGGAGAAATAATCTGGTTTGACACCACTTTAACTGCCATGGCTCAGTGCTATGGGATTCTGGGATCCGATGGAGAAGACTGAGAATATCTCACCAAACTACTTTTTTCCAGCTCTTATAGCATTGATCCAAGGCAGTTAAAGTGGTATCAAACCAGATTATTTCTCCAGTGTGGATGTCCACACTGAAAGATTCTTCCAAAATGCATCAAGGGATGGTTTTTTTTAATTTTGCCAGTTTCTTATTTATTCATTTATTTATTTACCGCACTTCTATTCTCCCATAATGGGATCCCAGGCAGTAACTGATAATACTTTGTAGAACAGAAACAGCAAAAAATATTGATTGCAAAAGTTAAGAGAAAGTTTAGCCTAGAGATACATTTCGAAAGCAACAGTAACAAGCCCCAGTGAAGTTACTTTGTTGTTGCATAATTGTTGTTCCTTTCAAATGTTACTTTCGGAGAGCATGTTAGGAAATCTTTTCACAAGGATTTTCCAAATTTTATGCCATTTTCTTATCCGTTTTCTTACCGTTTTTTTTCCTCCCCTCTCCAAAAAAAAAAAAAAAAGTAACTGAAAGTAATTGGAAAGTAACAAGCAGTGCAACAAGGAGCACCAACCAGTTACTTTTCTTTTTTTCAATAGAGCATCAAGTAGCAGCTGCAGGTTACTTTAATAATAATAATAATAATAATAATAATAATAAAAGTTTTATTTGTTCCTACACTGCAGAGAAGCAAAGGGAAGGAGTTACTTTTACAATACAAAACTAACTTTGCAAGTTCTAGGAATAAAAGAGAGATGGACGGATCGGGGCTGCATCCGCCCTGCAGAAATAATCCAGTTTGACATTGCTTTACCTGGCCTGGCTCAATGCTATGGAATATTGGGATGCGTAGTTTTGAGAGATACGTAGCCTTCTCTGTCAGAGTGCTCTGGTGCCCCACCAAAAGCCAGATTTCCATCGCATTGAGCCGTGGCAGTTAAAATGGTGTCAAACTGCATTATTACTGCAATGCAGACGCAGCCTGGAGCCATCAAATGCAGTTTATGAGAAGAGATCAGAGAATTGTCCTTTGGAAGAAGGCATTTAGCATGGAAAGACCTTCCCTCTCGCTGCACCAAGAATATTTATTTCAATGCTGAAGACTTTTTGCAAGACGCTTAGCTCAGCTTCCCTGTTTGTTGGAGGAACAGTGATAAGGTTGGACTGGCATTTCATAGAATCATAGAATCATAGAATCATAGAGTTGGAAGAGATCCCAAGGGCCATCCAGTCCAACCCCATTCTGCCATGCAGGAACTCCCAATTTGGGAAACCCAACTTTGTAAACGCTCACCGCTTGGCCTTGCGGCGCCGGTTTTGCCTTCAAGTCATCCTCAACCTAGGATCACCCTAAGGTGAACCTATCATGTTGGCTTTCTTAGCAAGAGTTACTCAGAGGAGGGTTGCCATTGCTGCCCTTTGAGGCTGAGAGAGTATAACTTGCCCAAGGTCACTCACTGGGTTTCCAGAGTTGAGCAGGGATTTAGTCCAACACTCAAACCACTACACCACTGATCTTGGAGCAGAGGCTTTATCTCAGCCTAATTTCTTTTTATAAAATCAAAGAATCATAAAGTTGGAAGAGATCCCAAGGGCCATCTAGTCCAACCCCATTCTGCCATGCAGGAACTCTCAATTAAAGCATCCCCAACAGATGGCCATCCAAGCCTATGTTTAAAGGCCTCCAAAGAAGGAGACGCCAACAATCTCCGAGGGAATGTCTTCCTCTATTGAATAGCTCTTAATGTAAGACGTTCCTCCTAATGTTGAGGTGGAATCTCTTTTCCTATAGCTTGCATCCGTTGTTCCGAGTTCTAGTCTCTGGAGCAGCAGAAAACAAGCTTGCTCCCTCCTCAATATGACATCCCTTCAAATATTTAAAGAGGGCTATCATATCCTCTCTTAACTGTTTCTTCTCCAGTCAAAAATGTATAGAGAGCCAGTGTAGCACAGTAGTTTGAGTGTTGGACTATGACTCTGGAGACCAGGGTTTGAAACGTGGCTCAGCCATGTCAACCCACTGGGTGACCTTGGGCTAGTCACACACTCTCAGCCTCTGAGGATGGCCATGGCAACCACACACACACACACACACACACACCCCTCCAAGAAACCTGCCACGAAAACTCCTTAGGGTCACCCGAAGTTGGAAACAACTTGAAGGCACCCAACAACAAATCTATCTGAAAAGGGTTGTTCTGAAGAGTATAAAGTAAGGAGTAGGAGAAATACATACGCCACCTTGATCTCAATATTGCAGATCCATGAAACCAATAAGTAAATTATAAGAAATGTCTGTTGATGCTACGCCTTGATATTCTATACTAATTTATGTTCTATGTTGGATTGCTTGGTGTGCACCAGGCTGGATGGACATCTGTCGGGGATGCTTTGATTGGGAGTTCCTGCATGGCAGAATGGGGTTGGACTGGATGGCCCTTGGGGTCTCTTCCAACTCTATGATTCTATGATTAAAAGAGCTGTAGGTAGTATGTAGATAGCTGGTAAAGATAGATAGATAGATAGATAGATAGATAGATAGATAGATAGATAGATAGAGGATGGATAGATAGATAGATAGATAGATATGATAGACAGACTCTTGTAAGAGGGACCAAACAGTGATACCTTTATTGGCCAACCGAAATGCACAATATACTTGTTGCAAGCTTTCGAAGCTCCACGGGCTTCTTCTTCATCAGGCAAGATGTTGCAAACTAAAGAGGAGAAAAAGCAATTGGAGATGTTAGTCAGATGCCTGCATTTTGATGTTTCTGTCCTTAGTTAAGATGGCAAGGGGAAGGTATCTTTTGCAGGCTGACCATGTAGTTATTGGGAGATTTGCAAAGTCCAGGGAATTTAAAGTCCATTTGCATGGACCTCATAGGAAGGGAGGCATATTGGATTGCAAGAGAGGGGTCCTTGTTGGGATGCAAATGGACTTTAAATCCCCTGGACTTTGCAAATCTCCCAATAGCCACATGGTCACCCTGCAAAAGATACTCTTCACCTACCATCTTAACCAAGGACAGAAACATCAAAATGCAGGCATCTGACTTAACATCTCCAATTGCTTTTTCTCCTCTTTGGTTTGCAACACCTTTGCCTGATGAAGAAGAAGAAGCCCGTGGAGCTTCGAAAGCTTGCAACAAATAGATTGTGCATTTCGGTTGGCCAATAAAGGTATCCCTGTTTGGTGGATTTTGGTTTGAATTTGCTAAATGGCCAACACAGCTCCCCTTTGCAAGAGTGACTTCCACAAGCCACCCTCGAAATATTTGCCTTGAACAAACAGAGGAAACAACTTCTTTCATTCTGCTCTTTGCATATGTTTAGTTTTGCAGCTGCTGACATCCCTCACACCGTGCACTTTCTTCTAAACCAGCCTTTCCCCCCCCCAAAAGCGGTATCCTCCGGATCTTGTTGGACTACAAACTTCTGGCTTGGGGTGATGGGATTTGTAGTCCACACCTGAGAACACTGCATGCCCATCTGGGGCTTCATCAATCCCAGCCGGCATAGGTACAATTACTGTATAATTATTATATTTATTTATATCCTGCCTTTTCCCAAAAAACTGGGGCTCAAAAGAACTGGGTTTGGAAGAAGCCAGGCATGATGAGAGCTGCAGTCCAATATCTTCTGCAGAGTCCCAAATCCAGCCTTCGAAAGAAGCGCTCAGATCTCTGGACCACAGGAACGGATCATGAAAAGAAAGCAAATGGATATGTGGGTTGAGAACAGGAAAGGGACTCAAGGCTACACCTCCCACAATCTCTCAGCCAACATGGGTTTTGCCAGAAGGTTATGACGATCAAAACGAAAATCCACCCAAGTCAGGCTGAATGATCTATTTGTTTGAGCACTCTATGTTTCTCTCTGGGATGCCCACAAGTAGAGCAGGAGAGAGGGACCCACTAACAGCTGAAATAAGACTTCTAGAATCATAGAATCCTAGAGTTGGAAGAGACCCCAAGGGCCATCCAGTCCAACCCCATTCTGCCATGCAGGAACTCTCAACCAAACAGATGGCCATCCAGCCTCTGTTTAAAGACATCCAAGGAGGGAGACTCCACCACCCTTTGAGGCAGCAACATCTTCCACTGTCATAGAATCATAGAGTTGGGAGATGCCCCAAAGGTCATCTAGTCCAACCCCAGTCTGTCATGCAGGAAATTACAATCAAATGACCCCTGACAGATGGCCATCTGTTTAAAGGCTTCCAAGAAAGGAGAACCCACCACACTTCTAGGGAGTATGTTCCACTGTCGAACAGCTCGTACTGTCAGAAAGTTCCTCCTAATGTTGAGGTGGAATCTCTTTTCCTGGAGCTTGCACCCATTGCTCCATGTCTTAGTCTCTGGAGCAGCAGAAAACAAGCTTGCTCCCTCCTCAATATGACATCCCTTCAAATATTTAAACACGGCTATCATATCCCCTCTTAACCATCTCTTCTCCAGACTAAACATACCCAGTTCCCTAAGTCGTTCCTCATAAGGCATGGTTTCCAGACCCTTCACCATTTTAGTCGCCCGCCTCTGGACACGCTCCAGCTTTTTCAACCTCCTTTTTGAATTGTGGTGCCCAGAACTGGACACAGGATTATTCCAGGTGAGGCCTGACCAAAGCAGAACAGACTTAGACACTATACCTCTATTGATGCAGCCTAGAATTGCATTGGCCTTTTTAGCTGCCGCATCACACTATTGACTCATGCTCAACTTATGGTCTACTAGGACTCCTACATCTCTTTCACATGTAGCCAGGTGTCCCCCATCCTATATCTATGCATTTCATTTTTCCACCTTACATTTCTCTGCGTTGAAACTTAGCTCCGGCAGTTCCTAGCCACCCACGTCTCTGTCCTCTTATTCTTTCCCAGCCCACTAATGAAGCTGCAGTAATGAATTCTGTACATCTGGGCAAGCTAAAATCACAGACAAGTTGACAGGCTCCTTTAGTGAACAAAGGGCTTTTCCCAAGATGCTGTGGTTGGCAGCATTTTAGGTCATTTGCTCTGTGCCTGGGGCCAACTGGGTCTCCTTCACCTCAGTTTTCCCCACCTGTGAAATGGGAATCCAAGCATCACGTTGCTGTCCAAAGCTAGGCCACAGGGACAGAACAGATAAGGAAGGGATCCCCCTTGGCCTGATCATTGGGAGTCATTTTTTAAAGAAACCATGCCCCGAAATACATCACGGCATGCTGGGGTAGGATATTTATTCTTCCACCTACCTTGGAGTGTTCATTCAGTTCTTCGCTGTTGGACAGAGTCGTGTTGAGGGGCTCCGTGTATTGATTTGGCTCTTTCGGCTTCTTCCGCTCCTTCTTGGCCACCACAATTCGGGAATGCCACAACTCCTGGCCCAGCAACACTGCCAAGACGAACCAGCTCCAATATCTGATCTTGGTTTTGGTGGACATCTTCTTCTGGGTGGGAAGACACCCTCCAGAGACCAAAACCCCAACAACCGAGAAGCAAGTTTTGGAGAGATCCAACAGTCCAAGTGTCCTTCGGCTCTTTAAAAGAAATAAAATAGAGAGGTTGCAAAACTTATTCCTCTGTTTGCCAACCGAGTCCCAATGGCAGACGATGGATGACCATTACAAGCAACTATGTGATGCCTTCCTTGTGGTGAGACTGAGGATCGATCCGGTCGGAGAAGCCCAAATGATCCTCGCTCTCAGAAAAGTTACTTCTCGTTCATCGCGGCAGGCCTGTCCAGACGAAAAATCGGGAAGCAGACTGATGGGTCGCTACGAAAAGATCACCTGCTCACATTTCACGTCGGGAAAAGGAGGACATCCGAAATCGAAGGTTCACGTCTCAAGCTTCAAATTCCAGAGAGGAAAGTGTGCAAAATAGGGAAAGAAAGTCACGGCAGGATAAAAAGACGGAGGCGAAAGTTTTTGTTTCTTTCAGTGACAGGAATCACGTCTGAAAATCTTCACATTTGCCCAGCATCCCTCTGGAAGTCAGGAATATGTCCTTTTTTTAACCGGTTGAAAAATTTCACATCCGTAGATCGATGCTCAACGGAGATCTCAAAACCACCAAACCAACCCTTTCTCGAAGTGTGCCGACCAAACCCCGCGATCTAACTTCTTCGGCAAGCTGAAAAATTCTTGGCCACCTTGGAAGAGAAACACTCCCGAAAACTGAAAATTTCAGTCTGGATCCAGTCTGCTCCTCTCTCTTTCCACTTCTAGCTGTCCATTGCCAAAGGTCCTTGTTCTTCTTTCATCTTTCTTCTTTCTTCTTTCTTCTTCTTGTAGGTCTTTCTGGGCTTTAAGGTCTTCGGTGCCTTTCCCTCCAGCTGGGGACTTGCGAAAGAAAAAGAAAACCAAAGCCTCCAGAGTTGTAAGTCAGCAAATAAAGAACACGAGTTTTGTGGGAGCGTTGGTTGTTGGTTTTTCCCCCCATCAACTTGAAAGAAGGAGGGATGGAGAAAAGGAGGAAAAAAAGGGAGGGAAGGAAGGAGGGAGACCTTTCTTGGAGAGGGAGGGATCACATAGGAATGAGCTGTCAGGGCTAGTCTTTTCACACTCCTATTAAGGGGAGACTGGCGGGGAAAGTGGAATCTTCTCCTCCTGCCAGAGATTTAAATCCAAAAAAATGTCTTTCCCATCCCTCCTTCTCTCTCTCTCTCTCTCTCTTTCCTTCCTTCTTTCCATCCCTCCCTCCAACCCATCCCAAAGCCTTCATCCATATTCTCTCCCAGAGGGATAGTGGGGCCTTCTGTAGAAATAGGGCCACGAAGCGCAGGTTTTGGGGAGCCCCTGGCCTTCGTCCCTGCATGGCAGAATGGGGTTGGACTGGATGGCCCTTGGGGTCTCTTCCAATTCTATGATTCTATGATTCTCTCTCTCTCTCTCTCTCTCCGTATTCCATGCTGGATCCAGAAGCCCTAACCAATGTCAGGATTAAGAGGCCTGAATGACGCTGCCAGACAAATGTGCATTGTTCTGGCAATGGAGGAAAACTTGAGTGTGAGTGTGTGTAATAATAATAATAATAATAATAATAATAATAATAATAATAAAATTTATTTCTATCCCGCCCCTCTACTGAGGCAATCGGGGCGGCTTACAACAATAAAATCTCACAATAAACCCTTCCAAATCCAAACTCACCCTCCCTTGTGTACTCAGTGCAAGGATGGGCAACTTTTCCAGCTCCCAGGGGACACTTTTTTTTCCTCCAAGAGGCAGGTAGATTGCCAAAAAGTACAATGACCAAATCCATTCCGCTTCTGCTAAAGAGAGAGAGACTTTGGAGTTTATCCCTCGGGAGGGAATCGGCCAAATCCCCTGCAGAAATGGGATTTAAATCGACAAAAGCGGGATCATTTTCAGATGCATTGAGCATTAATCCGAAATTAACCCGCACAGAAAGTAGGAAAAAATCCCGCAAAAGCAGGATCGTTTTCAGACCCATTGTGGCATTGAGCATTAATCGGACATTAACCCACACAGAAAGTGGACAAAATCGGACGGTTTTTACTTTTGAGATTTTCTCAAAAGTAAAAAACAGCTGATTTTGGCCACTTTCTGTGCGGGTTAATGTTGGATTAATGCTCAATGCCACGATGGGTCTGAAAACGATCGGTTTGAGCAATGGTTCATCTGTTTCATTCCAGCTATGGTCAGCCTGATCCTTTGGGAATACAAGCTTTTTGCATTTGTCCCCAGCATAGAATCATAGAATCCTAGAGTTGGAAGAGACCCCAAGGGCCATCCAGTCCAACCCCCTTCTTCCATGCAGGAACTCTCAATCAAAGCATCCCTGACGGATGGCCCTCCAGCCTCTGTTTAAAGCCCTCCAAAGAGGGAAACGGGGGCTTTTCAAATCTCCCAGTTCCTCTGTCTTCTTGTGCTTGTGCTTGGCTTACTTTCCATTGGTGCAAATCGAGTTCAAAGTGCAAAAGGAGTTTGCACTCCACTAACTCGGCCGGGTGAAGCCTTGCCCTTCCCAGTAAGCTCAGGCCAAAGCAAACTGCTGCAGCCTCTCCTAGCTTGTCTGTTCTTCCTCGCTGACAGTTTTGGCCGTCTTGACCGGACTCTGTCGCTGCTTGGCCACATGCCTCCTTGGTCTTCGTGTGCAAAACATTGGAAGGCGTGCAGAAGTGCAAAGTCTGGTTCAACCCAGTGGGCGATCTCACACATGTGTGCAAGGTTGGCCTGCTTCAGAACTGCTGCAGGGTCCCAAGCAACTTAATCTTAAACCTTGGCTATAAAGAATGAAGAACATATATAAAGCATGAGATTCTCCTTGATGTGTTCCCATAGATATCGGACCGGTCCTTGTTGGTGGAAGCCAAACGGCTCCAGAGGCTAGGATTATAAGTCTGGAGTACCCAAGGCTCTGAGATTTCAGGATCCAAACTCCTGGTGATGTTACGGGAGAGATTTCACCGAAATCAGGCCTTGTCAAGGCAACACTGTCATCCTGGGATATTTATCCTCACCCCAAGGAGAGGAGCCAAGCCATAAGCCGAGTTAGTGGAGTGCAAACTCCTTTTGCACTTTGAACTCGATTTGCACCAATGGAAAGTAAGCCAAGCACCAGCACAAGAAGACAGAGGAACTGGGACATTTGAAAAACCCCAGTCTCCTTCTTTGGAGGGCTTTAAACAGAGGCTGGATGGCCATCCGTCGGGGATGCTTTGATTTTGAGTTCCTGCATGGAAGAAGGGGGTTGGACTGGATGGCCCTTGGGGTCTCATATGATTCTATGCTGGGGACAAATGCTGCCAACTTCTTTCTTTCAGTGAATGGAATGCTGAATGGAACCATCATATCTAGGTCTACAATGGGACTGGGCAACTACAGCCTCCCTCTCCCAATAGCATGAATAATAGTGAAGGAATATGGGAGTTGCAATCCAACCATACCTAAAGTGACCCACTCCTAGGTGCAGAGGGACTGGCTGTCGGTCCTGCCTTCATGCCCATCTCATTGGCTTCTTCGCAGATCTGGCTGGCCATTTTTGTAAGCACAAAGCCAGAAGAGATGAGCCAGGAGGAAAAGTTGGATGGCGTCTTGGAGACCCCTTATTCTTGGATATAGAGAGCAAGAGCAGCCCCAGCAGACCTCAAGTGAGGAGAACCCCATCACCAGCCCTCTGGGTTTCTGGCTCCCAAACTTGCATCTGAGGAAGTAGATTGAAGTCTAGGAAAGCTCCTGCTGCCAACTGCTTTCTTTCCATGAGTCTCAAAGGTGCTACAAGATCTCTATATATACTATTGCATCTGAGGAAGTAGACATAAGTCTAAGAAAGCTCATGCTGCCAACTTCTTTCTTTCAGTGAGTCTCAAAGGTGCTACAAGATTTCTCTACGTACTATTACATATGAAGAAGTAGACTGAAGTCTAGGAAAGCTCATGCTGCCAATGTCTTTCTTTGAGTCAGTCTTAAAGATGCTACAAGATCTCTCTAGGTACTGATTCCACAGACAAACACGGCTATATTTTTGAACTGGACTCCAGATGCAAGTTATAGGAAAAGAGATTCCAATAGGAGGAACTTCCTGACAATGAGAGCTGTTCAACAGTGGAATATATGGAGTGATGGAGTCTTCTTCTTTGGAGGTCTTTAAGCAGAAGCTGGGTGGCCATATGTCAGGGATGCTTTGATTTTGATTTCCTGCATGGCAGAATGGGGTTGGACTGGATGGCCCTTGAGGATCTCTTCCAACTCTATGATTCTATGATTCTATGAGATGTTGTTGGACCTCAGCTCCCAGGAGCCTCTACAAATATGGCCAATTGTTGAACTGCTCTTACCCTCAAGAGGTATTTCCTACTGTTCCTCCAAAACCTGTACTTTAAGTCCATGAGATCTAGTCCTGCCCCGAGATAGGAGAGCCCTCTTTAAATATTTGAAGGGATGTCATATTGAGGAGGGAGCAAGCTTGTTTTCTGCTGCTCCAGAGAACAGGACCCGGAACAATGGATCCAAACTACAGAAAAAGAGAACATTAGGAGGAACATCCTGACAATAAGAGCTGTTGAACAATGGAACACATTCCTTGGAGTTTGGTCTCCTTCTTTGGAGGTCTTTAAACAGAGACTGGATGGCCATCTCTCGGGGATGCTTTGATATTGAGTTCCTGCATGGCAGAATGGGGTTGGACTGGATGGCCCTTGGGGTCCCTTATGATTCTAATAATTCGTTGAAGGAAGAGAAAGGAGAGAAGGAAGGAGGGACAGACAGAAGGGCTGGTTTTCTTTTTCTTTTGAAAGAGATGCTGAAGTTTATTTGTGTCAACGTTTGCAAGACACCTCGAGTCTTAGTAGTAGCTTCAAATAAATGCTAGGATACGAATCAAACTGTCATTGCTGAACCAGATCTGTGTGGAAAGAGTTCCCCGCAGCTGGAAAATCTGCTCCAAAAGGACAACTTAAATGTGCAGAAATGATGGAACGGGATAAATTGACGATGTTACTAAATAGCACACAAAAAACAGGATGGGATAAAGAATGGGACTTATTCTTTCAATACTGTAAAGATAGATGGTCTGAGTTATAATCTTACTCAAATGGCTCAGAGATATGAAGGTTTCTAAAACATGATAGCCCAAATTATTATAATGTAATAGATGGAGGAAGAAGGTGGTCATAGATATTGAATCGTTATAAGTAGAAATTGGATATGAATTAAAGTTAGGTTATTGCACTCCGTCATATATGAGATCAGGAGAACGAAATAATAATAATAATAATAATAATAATAATAATTTATTTATACCCCGCCTTTAGCTGAGGCTATCAAGGTGGCTTACATTAAAAGTACAATAATGGATTGGACTTGGTTACATGTTCTTCTTCTTTTTAATTTTTATTGTGAAAACCATTAAAACAGACATTAACATACATTGACATATATTGATCCAACATTAATAAAATAATAATAAAATTTTTATTTATATTACTCTCTTCTCCCTACGGATCCACACAGTGTTCCATATATCTAACATAATTTCCTCAATTCCTTTTTACAATTCAATAGTAGTTCAAACGTTCCACACCATATAAATGAATTTTGAACTTAAATTCTAAATGTCGAATTAACCATTCGTAAGCTGCTCTGATAGCCATTTGGCTGAAGAGCGGAGTATAAATACTCAATAATAATAATAATAATAATAATAATAACAATTTTCTTTAAAACTTGGTTACATGTTCTTGAAAGAAAGAACATATATTTACAGAAACGCTGGTTTTGTATCAAAGGGCTTTGCTACGAAATGAGACGACAAGACGATTGATTTTGTATTGTAGTGTTTGCAATAGGATTGCAATATTATGTGTATAATATGAAATCTTAAAATAATAATTAAAAAAAAATCCAAAATGACAACTGGAGAAACAAATCCACATTTTAAAAAAATACTGATGTTTCCATAATTCACTTCAAACTGGAGATGTCAGATGTCTTAATATTAAATCTTAAAATAATAATTAAAAAACACAAAATGATCACTATTATTATTATTATGATGATAGAAAATATTATTATTATTATTATTATTATTATCCCGCCCCTCTGCATAACGCAACCGAGGCGGCTCACGACATCGAAATATACATTTCATATCCCGCAATCCCACCCACCCCTTAAAATACAATGAAACAATGACAATTTAAAACACAACACTTAAAATAATAATACAAATAGACAACTGGGGAAACAGATCCACATATATATTTTTTAATTATTTTTTTTAAAAAATAATAATAATAATACTGATGTTTCCATAATGTACTTCGAACTGGAGATGTGATATGTCTTTGGCACCGGATCGATTTATATTTTGGTGCCGGAGAGGTGAAGGCGGTTGGACTCTAGCCATGCCCAAGGGAAGGTTGCATGCAGGGAGGACAGGGCTAGGAGTGTCGGATTTTGGGGGGACAGGAGAAGAAGAACATGGAGCTCCAAGGGCCTTCCATCTTTGCCATGGTCTGCAGAACCGTCTGGGTTGTTTAGCTGCCATCTGACAGATTGTCCTATTAAGATGTCATCAAGTACACTTGCAGATCCCTGTCTACAGCCAACGTGAACAGGGCCCTGAGTACGAGGAGACGCCAAAGCAAGTTAAATATTATTAACAAAGAATGGCTGGCACATAGTTTGCAAGGAATGCAAGGGAGTTATTTAGAAAGAGAAGTGTAAGGGGGGGGGGGGTTGGTTGAGAAAGATGATGTGGTTGAGGATACGGAGCTTAACTCTTTCATCCTGCTTGCAATTCTTCGCTTTTCGATTTCAGTTGGTTTGTTCAACTTCCTTGAATGGCCTCTGCTAATTTTGTAATGAGAGAGAGAGAGAAGAGCCGCTTGGTCTAGGCAGCTGGGTCTCACCTCTGTCTGGAATGGGATGCCTTAGGCCTAGCAGATGTTGGGTTGACACTCCCAGCAAACCTAGACATGCTGGGAGTTGCAATCCGACAATATCTGGAGGGGCTATGCTTTGTCATGTCTGGGGAGAGACTTGGGGAGCTGGGTGTGTTGAGCCTGGAGAAGAGGAGAGGAGAGGAGAGGAGAGGAGAGAAGAGAAGAGAAGAGAAGAGAAGAGAAGAGAGAGGAGAGGAGAGGAGAGGAGAGGAGAGGAGAGGAGAGGAGAGGAGAGGAGAGGAGAGGAGAGGAGAGGAGAGGAGAGAAGAAAGAGAAGAGAAGAGAAGAGAAGAGAAGAAAGAGGAGAGGAGAGGAGAGGAGAGGAGAGGAGAGGAGAGAAGAAAGAGAAGAGAAGAGAAGAAAGAGAAGAGGAGAGGAGAGAAGAAAGAGAAGAGGAGAGGAGAGGAGAGGAGAGGAGAGGAGAGGAGAGAAGAAAGAGGAGAGGAGAGGAGAGGAGAGGAGAGAAGAGAAGAGAAGAAAGAGGAGAGAAGAGGAGAGGAGAGGAGAGAAGAAAGAGGAGAGGAGAGGAGAGGAGAGGAGAGGAGAGGAGAGGAGAGAAGAGAAGAGAAGAGAAGAGAAGAGAAGAGAAGAGGAGAGGAGAGGAGAGGAGAGAAGAAAGAGGAGAGAAAAGGAGAGAAGAGGAGAGAAGAGGAGAGGAGAGGAGAGGAGAGGAGAGGAGAAAAGAGAAGAGAAGAGGAGAGGAGAGAAGAAAGAGGAGAGAAGAGAAGAGAAGAGAAGAGAAGAGAAGAGAAGAGAAGAGAAGAGAAGAGAAGAGGAGAGGAGAGGAGAGGAGAGGAGAGAAGAAAGAGGAGAGAAGAGGAGAGGAGAGGAGAGAAGAAAGAGGAGAGAAAAGGAGAGAAGAGGAGAGAAGAGGAGAGGAGAGGAGAGAAGAGGAGAGAAGAAAGAGGAGAGAAGAGGAGAGGAGAGGAGAGAAGAGAAGAGAAGAGAAGAGGAGAGGAGAGGAGGGAAGAGAAGAGAAGAGAAGAGAAGAGAAGAAAGAGGAGAGAAGAGGAGAGGAGAGGAGAGAAGAGAAGAGAAGAAAGAGGAGAGAAGAGAAGAGAAGAGAAGAGAAGAGAAGAGGAGAGGAGAGGAGAGGAGAGGAGAGAAGAAAGAGGAGAGAAAAGGAGAGAAGAGAAGAGGAGAGGAAAGAAGAGGAGAGGAGATGAGAGGAGAGGAGAGGAGAGGAGAGGAGAGGAGAAAGAGGAGAGAAAAGGAGAGAAGAGAAGAGAAGAAAGAGGAGAGGAGAGGAGAGAAAAAAGAGGGGAGAAGGAGTGATTCCCATGTAAACTGTGTATTGTTCTGTTGATGGCAGGGTCTCAGGGTGGAAGGATAGGCAAACAAGGATATTGTCTGCTGGGAAAGCCTCCTCCCTACCCAGGGTCTCACAGTATATATCAGGGGTAGGCAACCTTTCCCCTTTAAGGGCCGAGGGACTTCAGCTCCCAGAATCCCAGGAGCTATTGGCCAACATGGGACTATTGGCCAACATGGCTGAGGCTTCTGGGAGCTGAAGTCCCTCGGCCCTTCAAGGGGAAAGGTTGCCTCTACCCCTGGTATATATAGACCCACTCTCTTCTATTCCAGCATTCTCTGAAGATGCCAGCCACAGATGCTGGCAAAGCGTCAGAAAGAAACTCTTCTAGAACATGGCCACACAGCCCGAAAAACCCACAAAAAACTATGGATGCCGGCCATGAAAGCCTACGACTTCACATTATGTACCCAAATAGCACCAGATCCTGTCTGATCACCCCTTGTTTCATTTTTGGAAGGGATGTCATGTTGAGTGCCGTAGAACTCCGACCCTTTCTTTCCACTGGGGCTCCTTTTTTGGCTAGAAAAAGGGCAGTCTGGGGAATCGAGGAGTTGTGGGTCACAGGAACATCCTAAGGCCCTGCACTCTGCCCATCCCTGCCCCAGAGCTACGGTTCCTCTGTTTGAGATGGTTGTGGGATCAGACCCTTCCTTTTACGCAAGCAGTGGGGAACCCAGGGGCTACAAAAGCAGTGTCTTTCCTAGCCATGTTCTGTCCAGAGATGAGAGGAACTGGACCTACAGGCTGCATAGTAAAGGAGATGCTCTCCCATTGAGCTTCAACCCCAGACTTCAACCAAGTCTGAGTCCCTGCATCCTCTCTTGGGCTCTCCAATGGATGGCATCCCAGCGCCACCTTCTGGGTGAGTTGCTTTTTCGGATGGAAATCCATGCCCCACCAAAAAAAGATCTTTATTTGGCTCCATCCAGTAAGCAGAGATCCAGCAGAGATCCAGCATGACATACTGGTTTGGGCATTGGACTACAGAGGAGAGGAGAGGGGACTGCAGACCAGGGTTCAAATCTCTACTCAGACCAGGGTTCAAATCTCTACTCAGACCAGGGTTCAAATCTCTACTCAGACCAGGGTTCAAATCTTTACTCAGCAATGGAAACCCACGGGGTGGCCTTGGGCTTGGGCAAGTCACACTCTTTCAGCCTGAGGAAGGCAAAGGTAAATAAACCCCCTCTGAATAGGACCCAGAGCAAGCGTTACGTAGAGGGGCAGGGTAAAAATTATTATTATTATTATTATTATTATTATTATTATTAAACTCAAACTCCAAGAAAAGAGATCCCACCTAAAGATTAGGAGGAACGTCTTGACAGTAAGAGCTGTTTGACAGTGAAACACGCTGCCGTGGAGTGGAGTGGACTCTCCTGCTTTGGAGGTTTTTAAAAAGAGGCTGGATGGGCTTATCAGAGGTGCTTTGACTATGTATTCCTGCATGGCAGGAGGTTGGATTGGATGGCCTTTGTGGTCTCTTCCAACTCTATGATTCTATGGTTCTATGAAATCTTGCCAAGAAAGCCCCATGATACAGTCAACTTAGGCTCACAATTCAGTAAGCAATGGCTTGAGGACACACCACAACAACAACAATAGCAAGAAGACTGGACTGGAGTGTGTCCAAGGGAGGGCAACTAAAAAGGTGAAAGGTCTGGAAACCATGAATCCTTATGAGGAGAGACTTAGGGAGCTGGGTATGTTTAGCCTGAAGAAGAGACGGTTAAGAGGGGATATGATAGCCCTCTTTAAATATTTGAAAGGATGCCATATTGAGGATGGAGCAAGCTTGTTTTCTGCTGCTCCAGAGAATAGAACACAATGGAGCAATGGATATAACTACAGGAAAAGAGATTCCACCTCAACATTAGGAGGAATGCCCTGATGGTAAGAGCTGTTTGAAAGTGGAACACTCTCCCTCAAAGAGTGCTGGAGTCTCCTTCTTTGGAGGTCTTTAAACAGAGGCTGGATGGCCATCTGTTGAGGATGCTTTGATTTTGAGTTCCTGCATGGCAGAATGGGGTTGGACTGGATGGCCCTTGGGGGTCTCTTCCGACTCTAGGATTCTGTGATTCTAAGACAGACACAGAATTGCAAGCAAGTTCAGCCATTTCCAGGTCTTTCCATCAGAGACGATACTCCCAAGAGGAGGTTAAGAGTTGGGAAGGGGAAGGCAGAGGAAAGATAGACTGACTTGATGTGGAAGCCCTATTGCGACTTACTTGATATCCCGCTTTTCTCCCATATGGGACACCAAGCAACGTACGTCGCATGTTAAAACAAAAGAGCTAAAACTGCGGTTGTATGCCTTCCGAGTCTTTTTCCGACTCATTATCATGACATTATCATGGAGTTTCTTGGCAAGCTTTGTTCAGAGGTGGCTTACCATTGCCCCTGAGGCTGAGAGCATGCGACTTGCCCAAGGTTACCCAGTGGGTTTCAGAGCCAAGCGGGGATTCGAATCCTAATAATTTACAAAGCCTTAAGCAACAATCCACTTTTTTTAAAAAAAACATGAATTTAGAACAGTTAGAACACATTAAAAACCAGCGTGCCTTTTGCAGTTCCTCATCTAGTTAAAAGCGGATGGGCTTTTTAAATATAATCTTTGCCCGCCAGCAAAAAGAGAAGGCAATGGGGCCCATCCAAGACTCATTTTGGAAGAGAAGCTGGCCTTCTCCTGAGTCTTCAACTCATGTACCGTTGGATCAAGAAAAAGTCGCCCCTGAAGACCTTAAAACTTACGGCCTTTGCAGACTGCCAGAAATAGTGCAAATGGAGTCCACTTTTAGGGTTAGGGTTAGGGAATCATGGGAGCTGTAGTTTATTGTGGCACCAGAGCTCTCTGACAGAGAAGGCTCAATGTCTCAGGAAAAATACAATTCCCATGATCCCCTAGCACTAACCCTAACCCTAAAAGTGGACTCAACTTGCACTATTTCTGGCAGTCTGCAAAGTCAGTTAGTATGTCTTAATACTGTGTTAAAGACTAGTATGTCTTAATATGGATGTCTTAGTATGTCTTAATACTGTGTTTAAAACTTGTATGTCTTAGTATATATAAGTATGTCTTAATATTGTGTTAAAGACTAGTATGTCTTGGTATGTATGTCAAAGGGCCTTTGCAGACTGCCAGAAATAGTGCAAATGGAGTCCACTTTCAGGGTTAGGGTTAGGATTAGGGAATCATGCGGACTGTAGTTTATTGTGGCACCAGAGCTCTCTGACAGAGAAGGCTCAATGTCTCAGAAAAACAACAACAATTCCCATGATTCCCTATCACTAACCCTAACCCTAAAAGTGGACTCAGTTTGCACTATTTCTGGCAGTCTGCAAAGGCCCTTAGTTAGGAAGATAGACTTTCAGATAGCTTGGACCCACACTGTATTTGTCCAGACGTTAAAGAAGAGCCATGAATCCCCAAAAGGTCCACAGGTGTCCATTGCTCATGGCAAGTCAGAGGGTCTCTGCGTTCCCTCTGGACTTCAATACAAAAATGGAAGGAGCTGTCCAAATTATAGTGCCACTGTATTCTGCTTTGGTCAGGCCTCACCTGGAATAATCCTGTGTCCAGTTCTGGGCCCCACAATTCAAAAAGGAGGTGGAGAAACTGGAGCGTGTCCAGAGGAGGGCAACTAAAATGGTGAAGGGTCTGGAAACCATGAATCCCTATGAGGAACGACTTAGGGAGCTGGGGATGTTTAGCCTGGAGAAGAGAAGGTTAAGAGGTGATACGTTAGCCCTGTTTAAATATTTGAAGGGATGTCATATTGAGGAGGGAGAAAGCTTTTTTCTGCTGCTCCAGAGAATAGGACCTGGAGCAATGGATGCAAGCTACAGGAAAAGAGATTCCAGCTCAACATTAGGAGGAACTTTAAGAGCTAGGCCTTATGAGGAGAGACCTAGGGAGCTGTGTATGTTTAACCTGGAGAAGAGACGGTTAAGAGGAGATACGATAGCCTTGTTTAAATATTTGAAGGGATGTCCTCATATTGAGGAGGGAACAAGCTTGTTTGCTGCTGCTCCAGAGAATAGGACTTGGAACAACAGATGGAAACTACAGGAAGAGATTCCAGTTCAACATTAGTAGAAACTTCCTGACAGTAAGGGCTGTTTGACAATGAAACACACTCCCTCGGAGATTGTGGTGGAGTCTCCTTCCTTGGAGGTCTTTAAACAGAGGCTGGATGGGCGTCTGTCAGGGATGCTTTGATTGGGAGTTCCTGCATGGCAGCATGGGGTTGGACTGGATGGCCCTTGGGGTCTCTTCCCACTCTAGGATTCTATGAAAGTGTTGAACACTAGCCCCTCAAAATAGATCATCACTGTTCAGACTGGAGTCCACCAGCAGCGGCACCACTTCCATTCCTCCTAACATGAGCGCCACTCTTTGCCAGTGCTAACAATGGCCCTTGGCATGAAGCCGAGTGAGATAGTCACTTCAGGTATTGGTGGCAACCCTCCTGGCATTTCTCTCGGAAGACAAGGGTGTGTGTATAGCACACCTTCCCCTGGGCACCCTGAAGGAGCCTGTTTTTGGCAACAGGCCACTTCATGTTATGGTACTTTTGCCACAACCAGCTACCTGGGAGAGGAGAATTGTGTGCTTTGCCTCAGGCAGCAACATGTCTTGGACAACTGTAGGGAATATATCAGGCATGAATCCTTCTCGTGTTCCCCCATCTTCTATCTCTGGGTGCAAGAGATCCATCCATACTATCCCTACTAAACAAAGATGAGTGGCATAAACATGGCCTAATGCAGAAGGGTAGGGAAGAGACACGTTGCCGGACTACTACATCATGGCTGGTGGCCAAGGATAATGGCTGTTGTAGTCCAACAGCTGCATCACTGTCTCACCGGGTCCATCATGATGGACGCATCCTCTTGTCAGCAGCCTGGAAAACCCTTAGGGAAGCCTCCTCTCTCATTGGTACTGAGAGGTACACTGCGCAAAGACAAGGAGGCTCCGTTCCCAAACACCAAGAATCCCATACAAGACCAAATGAAGGCCCAGCTCTTCTTGGGTTATCCTGGCGAGACGTTTCTTCCGAAGCCCTTGCCAAGACGTTGCAATCCTCGCCGCCCAAAGGAAGCGAATCCGTTCACATGCAATATCTGAGATGTATGATAACCAATGGGGTTGGTGGCTTCCATGTCCATAGGGAGGTGAATCCTTATTCTGGGTTATGGAACTTCTCTGCATGATAATGGACCTATTTTGTAGGACTGGGTTCAGCGCCAACGATAAGGCCTCTGCAATTCAACCTAAACCCAAAGCAGATTCATCGTTGCTCCAACATGGAAGCCACCAGCCACCATCGGTTATTGTCTCTGACACGACACATTAACAGATACACTGCCTCTGAGCATGGAGGCTTCATCCATAACTAGAAAAACTAATAACGTCATCCTAAAGCACCCTAAAATCCAGCTTTGCTTGTAACCCTGCAGCCTCCAGACTATCTCCACGAACTTATCTGAATTGCAGAGGGGAACTTCTGGGCCAACGTTTGCACGTTCCTCTCCAAAGTCTCTGTGGTCCAACAACGTTCACGAAAGACCTGGAGCAAGCTAGTAAACATTAGAGCCTTGTTTTGCTCTTTCTGCTCCCTAGCCGCTCGGTAAATCGTGCCTAAATAAATATTTATTCCTCCTTCAAGAGAGCCCTACGTTTTCTGGTCTGACCGCTGGGTCAGTTCCAGGTGCGGAGGGATTCTTCTGCAATGGACTCTGCAGATAGTCCCTCGATTCAAAAAAGGGGGAGAACCATTTCAGTATTATTATTATTATTATTATTATTATTATTATTATTATTATTATTGTTTATTTCTAAAGCGCTGTCAATGTCAACGTATGATTTTGCTGGCAAGGAGCACACATTCTGTGCATGTTCTTCAAGGCAAGGCCCGCATCAACCCCAAGCATTCTACCCCTTTAGTGCGGATGCCACAAAAACCCAAAAGTCAACAGTGGTCCAAAACACACTGCAGAAATGATCCGGTTTGAGACCACTCTAACTGCCCTGGCTCAGTGCTAGGGAATCCTGGGAATTGTCCTTTATTGTGGCACCAGACAGAGAAGGCTCAATGTCTCCCAAAACTAGTTCCTAGAATCCCATAGCACTGAGCCAGGGCAGTGAAAGCGGTCTCAAACTGGGTTATTGTGTGTGTTGGTCCAATGTTGGTCCAGTGTGTGTTGGTCCAATGTTTCTATTTCTCTTTCCTTTCCTGGGAATCGCCATGCTGGGTGAAGAAGGATTGTAGGACTTACTGGTACTGCAGCCACAAGGTTGCGAGTTCGAACCCAGGCAGGGCTCCAAGCTCCACTCAGCCTTCCATCCTTTTGTAGGCTGGTAAAATGAGGACCCAGCTTGTTGAGGGCAATTCTTGCAGATTGGAAACTGCTTAGAGAGCGCCGAGTTTACTGATAAGGGACATAGAAATGCAATGCTATTGCTATAGGACAGGGGTAGGCAACCTTTTTGAGCTGGGGGCCGGGTTGCTGTCCCTCAGACAATTGACGGGCCGAAGCACCAAAAATAAATAAATAAATAAATAAATAAATAAATAAATAAAAATTAAAATTAAAAAAGAATTAAAAAATTTAAAAAAATGCATGCACACTCTCTCAGCCCCAGAAAAGCCATGGCAAAACCCCTGTGAAGATTTTGCCAAGAAAACCCCAAGAACAAGTAATAACAACAATAATCAATATCATCATGGGGGGGCGGCGGCGGTGGGGGGGCGGCGGCGGCAGGACCGGTTTGGGGCCGGTCCAAAGGTCTTGCTGGGCCGCATCCGGCCCCCGGGCCTTAGGTTGCCTACCCCTGCTATAGGACTTCTTTGGAGGTCTTTAAACAGAGGCTGGGTGGCCATCTGTTAGGGATGCTTTGATTTTGAGTTCCTGCATGGCAAGGGGATGGATTGCTATAGGACTTCTTTGGAGGTCTTTAAACAGAGGCTGGATGGCCATCTGTCAGGGATGCTTTGATTTTGAGTTCCTGCATGGCAGAATGGGGTTGGACTGGATGGCCCTTGGGTCTCCTCCAACTCTATGACTTGTAGTCCAGAAAAAGGAACTCTTCCAAGCTCCACTATATAGTGAAACGGTTACTGCCACACTACAGCAAGGGTGCATTTTTCAAAAGCCTGACCACCTTAAGCAAACAGGACAAAACCTCCCTGCAAGTAAAGCATCACGTCCAACCGTTGTTGCCAAGCCCACTCCCTGAACTGCTACCTCTCTGCTTGCATTTTTTACAAAATGGGAAATTAATCTGGATTAACTCAGGACTCATAGACCAGTAGCAGAACATCTGCTTCCCCTGCATAGTGTCACAGGGTTGGACCCCAGCTCTCAAGTCAAAGAAGGGAGCCTACACAGCAGTGGAGACAACCAACGGGGCTTGCTTTAAACAACGATTTTTGGATGGAACACAATCTTGTGCAAGACTGAAACGCTTTACCTTTCCACGGTGATGTTAAAATCAGCCGACCCACTCTTCGCCTGTGTTTATGGAAGTTTCCGAGGCTCATAGTAAGTGGAAGAATTGTTAGACCAACCAGTAAAAATGTTATTAAGAGGGAGACATGGCATGCATCATAGGCCTAGCTGGGCGCTATCAGTGGTTCCCAAACTTTGGTCTTCCCAGGTCTTTTGGACTTCAGCTCCCAGAAGCCCCTGCCAGCTTGGCCAACTGTCAGGAATTCGTGGACCTGAAGTCCAAAACATACGGAGGAGCAAAGTATGGGAATCACTGCCTCTAGATCGGGGGTAGGCAACCTTTCCCCTTGAAGGGCCGAGGGACTTCAGCTCCCAGAAGCCTCAGCCATGTTGGCCAATAGTCCCATGTTGGCCAATAGCTCCTGGGATTCTGGGAGCTGAAGTCCCTCGGCCCTTAAAGGGGAAAGGTTGCCTACCCCTGGTCTAGATGGTAAGCTTCACAACTTCCAAGAGGTAACCAGGATGGCCAGAATTAAATGGGAAATTGACACCGATGGAGAAGCGAGACCGAAAGCAAGACATCAACAAGACAACTCCAAGTGCCATAGCCAGTCATTTGGTGTCCTTTTCCAGGAGGGTCTATTATTCCATCCCTGCCTTTCATTCAACCAGAATTCTGGGATCATGAACTTGTTCCCTCCTTTCTGAGATAGCTGAAGCCACATCTTTGGACAAGATTTGTACCTCTACAAAGGCCGTGGTTTGGTGACTCAAGAGAATTAGGCGCATGAAAACTATGAGCCTCCATGTTACTATATTGGATATGTCATGGTCACTGGCCATGCCAGCTGAAATGAAGTTCTACAAGACTTGAACATCCACAGGTTCCTCTGTGCACAGTTTACACACAATGGGTTTGCTTGCTCCAAGAAGAGTATGGATTCCCAGGCCTCTTGGGGGCTTCAATCACTGGCCATGCTGGCTAAGACCGATGGGAGTTGGAGTTCCAGAAGATTTGACCATCCACAGGTTCCTCCGGGCGTAGGTTATGCATAATGGGTCCGCCAATGTTTACTTGCTCCCGGAATAATATGGAGTTCCAGGCCTCTTGGGGGCTTAAACCAAGCCCCCCAAATTTTCCAGCCAGCCATGCATGCCTGATCCCCATTTTCAAGGAGACCATCACTTGACGGTCTCCCCATTTTTTGGCAACGTGCGGAGGTGGCTGGTTGCAACCGTACCAATGAGTCTGCTCCAGGCTTTAATGTGAATTTCTATTGGGTTACCCAAGGGGCTGACCCTGTTTTGGGGATGAAATACTTCAAATAGCTCCTTTAAAGTTAACAAAAAGTACGCCAGCAGCCAGAAAAGGTTTCTACCCTGCAGCTATTGGCGCCGTCCCACCCCTGGAACGTCCAGCCAGAGAATTTCTCCAAAACCGAATTCATCCCTCAGGCTGAAAGCGGCCTCCTCCCCTCATTTGAACCTCCATGTTCCAAGGCAGAATACCTCTGGAAACTACATGCCAGAAACAAACCAAGGAAGACAGCTACCTCCCCACCCTTCTGGTGCACTTCCCAGAATCCCAAATGGGATGTTCCTGGAATGAGAACGCTCCGTGTAAAAGATCCTTGAGGGGCTCCAGGAGGTCAGTTCTTACATTTTTTAAAATGGCTTTTAACCACACAAATTCCTGGAATTTGGAATACATTCATGGAGAATCAGTTCAGGGAGGACGCCGAGTGCCTCGGGGCTGCATGTCCAATTCCCTAAATAGGTTGTAAAACCCAGTTCACCATGATAGAGACAGTGTGGGATAACAGCTAGATAGATGATGCTGTGGATGCAAAAGGACCCAGTGGAAATCTTACCCAGCTATGTGGTTTCCCTCCCTAAGGAGAAGTCAAGTCTTCATTCTCCACCTGAAAGATGAAGATAGCTATGCTGAATTGCTATTAGCAGGCTGTTGTTAGAGATGGGAACATAAGCATTGTATTATTTTATACCCCAGCTTTCCATTCTAAATACCAAGAAAGCTGCAAGTGGGGACCAAATAGGAAGAAAGGTCCATTGCTCCAAGTGGGGACCAAATATGAAGAAAGGTTCATTCTTCAAGAACCAACCAAAATGAAATTCCTCCTCCATTTGCAACAGCTAAACTCAACAGTCAGCATGGCAAGGACACTGTTATTTGCCTGCGGTGAAACTGTTAAATATGAGAAGCCTCAAAGCTGTTTTTCCAAGAGCTAGACACTCCTTTGGAGGTAATATGGGATTCTGAGGGGCTTGTGGGGTGTGTTTTTTCACGTTTTCATGCATTTGGGAGTTTTTATGTGTAAGTTTGGGGACCACAGTTGTGCCCCCAAATTACCCATCTTTTTTCTAAATATTTATAATTATCCATTTCATTGGCCTTGAACCTCTCCTATCATTACAAATACTATCACCAAGTGATGGAGGATCCTTGCGTTACAAGAGAGAAAAGGACACCTTTCTCTCCAGCCTATGCATAATGTTATAAATCAGCTTCATCTGAACTCACCGTTATTCCTCTCAACCAGAAAGCCCAAAAACCTGTTGGAGTTGATCCCAGGCCTCTAAATCAATTCAAATGCTGCCTTCTTAAGAACATCTTCTCCACCACAAAATCACGGCATTAAAAGAAACGGACACACACAGACGTTTCTTAACAGAAGAAACAGAAGCCTTTGTAGAAACAGAGATACATTAAGATCATCGTGGGATGAGAGCAGATGAAGAGCAACATCTAGAAGGCCTGAGCTGAACAATGGTAAATAAAAATTTGATCCAAGAAAGGAAGAAACCAACCACAAAATTTCCAAAAAAATTGATCCAAGAAAGGAAGAAACCATCCACAAAATTTCCAAAGTGTTTTATAAATACAGATCTTAAAATCATTCCCTATCACACCCATCTCCCCCCCACCCCTCCATAAGGTCTCCTTTTAAAGAAGTCTCCTCCGTCGTATGGACCTATCCTGTTAGTTTCAACTAATCCATACCTACTTGCAGAGAAATTGGTCAAAGCACATGTTCACTGATTATCTAAAGCTACGTGGCTCATGGGTTTATTTTACGCTTTCCGCTTGGCGTTCCACCGTCTTTAATCTTCTGCCACAAAGAAATCATCCATAGAATCGGAAATCAAAACATATTTTCCAAAAAGCTACAAAACAGGACTGAAACAGGATGCCGACGATATATACATGTTTAAAGGGCTGGGTGTGGAAAAGAGGGATCTCATATGCCTGAAACCAAACAAATAATCTTGGAGTTAAGAACCAGGTTTTGCAACAGGGGAGGCAAAGCGAGGCCTTCAGGCTGCATGTAGCCCCACACAGCAGTTTTGGGGCTGCGAGGGGTCAAAAAGGGTTTGTTTGGTTTTCTTGCAAAAGAAAGGTTATTCCAAAATGGCCCCAAATCCCCTCTAGGCAGCATCGGAGAGACACTACTGTCACATCTTTGCAGTGCCTCAACCAAATTAGGACCAAGGAAGCCCTTTTTTGGAACAGGTAGCAAATTTCCATTCATAGTTTTCTGTGGGTTTTCCAGGCTATGTGGCCGCATTCTGGAAGGATTTACTCCTGACGTTTTGCCTGCATCTGTGGCTGGCACCTTCAGATGCCAGCTACAGATATAGGCGAAACGTTAGGAATAAATCCTTCCAGAACATGGCCGGAAAACCCACAGAAAACTATGGACGCCGGCCATGAAAGCCTTCGACTTCACAATGTCTATTCACTTCCTATTGTTAAAAAAAGGCCTCTCTCAATCCTAAAATGGCCGAGACCAAAAAACATGGCGAAATGTCCCCTGGTTCCCTAGAGGGCATTTGGGGCAGTCAATTTTTGGGCAGCCAAGCGTCACCCTCCAAGGTCTCCTGTGGGGCTGATGTGGCCCGCTAGCCTTCCACATTTGCCCATCCCTGTTTTAGAACAAAGTATTGTTTGTGTGAGAAGGGGTGGCAAATGGGGGGGGGGGGAGAGAAAGACAGTAGGCTTTTGCCCCTGCCAATATTCCTTTGAGGAAGTCTGCAATTTAAAAGTGGGTGACTTAAAGATAGCCACACACAACTGGAGAAGGCACTCAAATTTACCTCTACAATGAGGCAAAGGATCAAGGGGAATACAGTTAGGCTACAAAGCGGCATGTGTTTTCGAGAGAGAAACCAGTCCTATTAGACATGGGAGAGAGAAACCAGTCCTATTAGACCAGTCCTATTAGACCAGGGGTAGGCAACCTTTCCCCTTTAAGGGCCAAGGGACTTCAGCTCCCAGAATCCCAGGAGCTATTGGCCAACATGGGACTGTTGGCCAACATGGCTGAGGCTTCTGGGAGCTGAAGTCCCTCGGCCCTTAAAGGGGAAAGGTTGCCTACCCCTGTATTAGACAGTCCTATCAGAAATCTGGGCTACTTGATCTGTTAACTCTCCAAAAGTGTCAGACAAAAAGGGCACAGATGCCAGGGCTCCATTCACAGCTTGCAAGACCAACTGTCGAGATGTCGGCCATGAATGGCAGAGTTTGGAAGAGATCCCTTTGTGGATTGCACCTCTCAGAATCTGGCTGGGGAATTCTGGAAGGCACAGTTCAAAAAAAAAAAAGTATTTTGCAGACAACACTGAAAAGGCAACTTTAACCTGCGTTGGATTTAATGGATGAACATAGCGCTCAGCACTTGGTGCTAATGGTGGCAATTCAAGTGACCAGGGAGCCCACTGCATGTATGATTTCTGCCCATGCACCTGGCAAAAAAAAAACCTTGTTAGGCTCAATCTACCTTCCCACCTTACTTGTTCTCTCTCTGCTCAAAGAGACTACTCCAACTCAAAGAAGGAAGCACTGAAAACACACAAGGACAGTTCTTGTTCTGGAAGTGGTGCAATTCAGAAGATTTACCACTTCATTTTTCCAAACCAAACCAACAACTCAGAGGCAAGCCAGCAAAGAGGTCTTCTGGGATGACCACAGCGGAAAAAGGCAGAGGCTGATGAAGGAGACGTCAAGAAGTCAGGCTCCCCACTACAGCAATATGTCTTTTATTTTAAACTCCTTTATTGACAGCAGGGATGGAGAAGCTATAGCCTCCCAATGCTGCTGAACACCATCAGCCCCAAACAGCACAGCCAACAGGGATGCTTATCATCCCTTGCTGCTGGCCTGTGCTAAATCCAACAGCACAGGTTGCCCATCCCTGAGGTGGTTGTTTGTCATCTTAAAATTTCCCATGCTCTGCCAGGACCAAAAGGCCTTAAAACTGATCAAAGCAGGCCATAAAGCTACATCTTGTTCCTACCTGTGTTTGGGGGGGCAAATCTCTTTCCTTAAAAAAAAGGGGTGGTGAGGGGGGAGAAGCCTAACCTTCCAAAAACAAAACAAAACCCTGCCTGAGGACCCCCCTTTCACAGCATCACTTTCAACATGCCTAACACCAAAGGCATTAATTGAAAATTCCTTCCCAAACTACCCCCCTCTAGATTTTTATTCTCATTTAGAATTAATAGAGTTGTAAGAAACCAATAAAGCCATCCAATTTTGGGAGAGAAACCTCTATCGCAAGTCAACAACGACACCTGGTGGCCACCTGCAAAACTTAACATGATTCCACCCTTAAAACTGCCATGTTATTTTGTTGTTAGAAGGGGGAGAAATAGAACATTGTTCTTATAACCCTCTGTTATACACACACAGCAAAAGGCTGGCCAGATCCTGCAATTTTAGCTACCCACCCAACATGTTTCTCAGTGACTGGAAGCAAGGTAAAGCTTGTCTTGGGGCAGGACCCTCCCAAAGAAAAAAGAAAAAACACTAGCATTATTATAACTTAAAGAGCAAAAAGGATACACACTTTCAATGGCCACTGTTAAAACCTTGCAAAAGGCTTTCAGTCACTATGATCACTAGGATTAGCGGGAAACCCACCATTTCCTTTTATGAAACAAACCGTGTGCCACCCTGTTAGCATCAAGATTCACAACTGCCAGGTTCTTGGGGGGGGGGGGGGTTGAAAATAGGACATACACATCAAACTTTTTAAAGTAAATGTGAAGGACGTCCTGCTATCCCCCAAGTGGTGCAATAACAGCTCTTCATGGATCTCTTTCTAGAGAACAATTGCTCGGTGTAAGAAAAAATGTGTTCAGTAGCAAACACTGGCACACAAGAAAACAGGGTGGGGGAATGATGTCTGAAAAAGAGAAAGGAGGGAGCGAAAGAATAAATCAGTTCATGTCTTTCCCTTTCTGCTTTTCCTCTACAACAGGGGTGGGCAAAGTGCAGCTTGTGGACAAGAGGTGGGTGGAAGAACTGAATGCAAGCAACATTCTCTAGGTTCTGCCCATCCTCGGCTGCCACCTTCTATGCCATGGAGACTCTTGTGGTGGTCACTAAATGTGTGAGTGATTCCACATTAACAACAAAGAACTGTAAGGACCTCAGAAGTGGTTCAGTGCTTTTCTTTTCTTTTTACAGAAAATTAATAACATAAAAAGATGCCACTTGTAGACCAGTAACATTTTTTTAAGATATTGCCAATTCATCTCTTTTAAAAATCAGGATTTTTCTCTCCCCTGGGGTTGCACTTCCTTTCTCCTCTCTATCCCAACTTCATCTTCTTCAGAATTGAAAAATGGTCTTTTCTCTTCCTCCTCTAAACTAAACCCATGAGCCAAATCAGTCTATTTCATTTTTACCTGTACATCACGGTATTTATCCCAGCGCTGGGGAGGGGCATGAGACCTAAAGAGTCCCAAATGCTTTTGCTGTTGTTGTTTTGGCTCCTGCCCCTACTGCTAATTTTGGTCTTGGAACCGGTGGTTTTGGTTTGTTTGTTTTTTAAGCACATCACTCTTGCGCTATGCTCCTCAGAACGTACTTCACTGTATAGGCAAAGGCTGCAAAACCAACAATAACAAACAAGTTCGCCAAAGCTCCACCCAGGAGTCCGTGGTTCCGATTAGCCTGCTGGAGGCCAGGGTGGTTGTTGGCAGCAGCCAAGGGCACATGCCCATTAAGAAGCGGGAGACCGTTCTGGCCATGGTGGGCCTCCCCATCGGGGACGACATCTGGAAGCGGGAGACTCGGTGGCCGGCTATGGAGGTCTTCTCGTGCCTTTTGTTTCTGCTTGATTTCCTAGGATGGGAAGGGACAAGGAGAGGAATATGGGGTGGAGATCATCAATCAGCAAAATCAGATCTGGTTGAGACAAAAGGGACCAAACCAGGTGGTAGACTGAACTGTCTCTGCCATTTTTTAACCCTCTTCCATTAAGAAAAGCTTAATACAGAATACAGAAAACTGAAATGCCTGTCAATGAAAGGCTGTTTTGCTACTTGTAGGGAGAGATTTATAGGGAGGGACAACAGAATACCACAAATGGTGAACTGCAGTCTGAAGTGTTATCACCTTACACCACTATTCTCTAATATTAATGGCATTCAAAAACTTGTACCTTGAAGGAAACCCTCCTGCATCAATATGCCAGCTGAGGGAACCTTGCAAATCTGCCACATAAGCCATGTGCACTGCAGAGGATCCTGGGAAGAAAGGAGTACTCTACGATATATACAGTTATTGGTTGTCAAGCGGACTTTGACAAATGGCAACCCTATGAATAAGAGCCCTCCAAGATCTCCCATCTGTGCTCACATCTTGCAAAATCATGGCTGTGGCTGCACTGATTGAATCAATCCACCTGCCATGAGCTCTCCCTCTTTTGCTGCTGCCTTCCAGCATTATATTCTTTTCCAAAGAGTCTTGTCTTCTCAAAGTATGATGGTTTCACAGATTAAATCATCTCCACTTCTAGTGGAAGTTCAGGCTTGATCTGCTCTAGGACTCATTCAATTGCCTTTTTAGTGGTCCATGGTACCTGCAGAACTCTCCTCCAGCACCACTTTTCATATGAGTTATTTTTTTTCCCTGTCAGTTTTCTTCACTGTCTAGCTTTCACACCCAAACACAGAAATCAGAAATGCTATGGCTTGGATGATTCTGACTTTAGGATTCAATGATGTGATATCACACACACACACACACACACACACACACACAGTTCATGCAGGGTGTTGGCCAAGACTGCCAGAAATGAGAAAATGTATTCCACATCACCACCAAGACAGCATCAAAGCTGTGCAATGTAAGGGAAGGTTGGACACAATGACTAAGTTACAATTTCAGATTCTGTGTCCACTATAATTGGGCTCCATTCAATTGCCCTGAACCCTGCCATGTGCTGCCCACTCCCATTTGTTCCAGGGGTCTCCCATCCTTTGGTCCTTATCAAAACTGATGCTGGAAACCAATCATACCAAGAATACAGAGCACATGTTTATAAACTTAAACCCCATGGCCAACTCATAAGGATCAATGAATTTTTGAGGAGCAGCCTTTTGACAGAGATCCCCAACCTACCTGACTACTGGTGCTAGTTAAGCATGATGGGAATTGGGAGTCCACAATATGTGGTGCTTGAAGAAGACTGAAGTGAAACAAATTCTCCCTCACTTTTGTACAATAAAAAATACAGTACATATGGCATTTTTTTTGCAGCAATGCTGTACACAAACCCACAATTTTAAGGCTGTGATGTCAAGCTAGCAACCCACTGAAAACTTCTCGGCTGATTAAAATACCTTGGGCCCTTTATAAAGTATATTCTCTCCCCCGCCCCCCTTTACTACATATGTATGTATGGGGTTTTTTCCTACTATAGGTATCAAGGTCTGCCTTCCAGATATACAGGACTACAACTGTCATCTCTGGCTGAAACTAATGGGAATTGTAGTCTTAACACAGCAGGAAGGTACCAAGTTTCTGGGGAGCTGTAAAATATATATAGGTAGGGAACATTAAGGCTAAAGTTCCAGGCAGGTGGAAATTAATCTCCTGTATGGCTAAGGTAACCTTCCAAATGTGCTACCTTACCTCAACCACTTCAGGGAATAATTCACAGAAGACTCTGTCTTTTACATTAAATGCTAAACTCTGTGAAGCAAGCTGCCTTTTCTGTGGAGAGAAAGCAACAAAGAAGGAGATCAGTTTGAAATCAGCATTTTATAAACAGATAAAACTTCTACATTTTCTCTGGGATCAATTTGGGGGCTTTGGGGGAAAGACAACTGGGGAAAAATGCCCTGGGAAGTTACTCACTGTGAACTCTGATGTTTCTATACTGCCCAAAGTGGGACCTTTTTCAACCATAAAACTAAGAAGGCCTGTTAGGATTGTCGAGACTGACCAAGCTGGATTCCATGTGTCAGGATGGAAGTCGGTGATCGAAAGACATAATCTGCAAGGAAAAGTACCAGCAAAGTTACCACAAAGGAGAAAGGGCAAGAGGCATTTAACTGTCAAGGGCCATATTTCTTCATAAGTAGGATGTTGGCCCACAGAGCACTGGGCACTAGTAGAATCAAAACTGGACAGGACTAGCCCCCTTTCTCCTCCCCTCACTTCTGCCACCCCATTTTTTACTCCCTCTACTTTTACCACCAATGTCCCTCTGGTTTCACCTCCCTCTGCTTTCTTCTACTTTTTTTCTCTCTTTTCATTCCTCCATTTCATGGAACCCCCTGCCCCCCAAAAGAACAGACATATATTACTCTTGCCAACAATCCAATCTCACCACTTTCTGAAAGCAGAAATCAGACTTAGGGTCACAGGTTTTCTCTCCTTGGAGTAATAAGTATTTCCAAACTAGGTTTATCAGATGCTATATCAGATGTTAAGAATGGCCCCAATGTTGTAACCATGGTTAGGCAGGTACTTCAGGAATTTGGGCAATCCTTAGTCCTCTGCATCACACATAATTTCCCTCTTCCTCTTCCATTTTGGGACTGATTAATTTCATATGGCTGCTCTTACAGTGGTTCAACTGTAACTCATGGCTGTGGGTTCAAATCCCACCCCAGGACATCTGAAGAGGCCTCAAGAGGAAGATTAAATGTTTAGTTTGCAAATGGTCTGCAAAAGCAAGGATCCAATGCCCAATCCCCATATGAAGACTATCCCAGGAAGCAAAACTGGGGAATCCCAAGAATGTGGGAAACCAGAGTAGATGACAACTGACAAGATGGATCACTCATTTGTATAAGCCACCATGTCATGACAAGCTTTGAAGTACAGATAGTTGTCTTGGTCTTAATGGCTCATTCAAGATCAAGCCACCCCCGAATACTTTGCATTACAACCAGTACAGCTCACAACAGTATGTATTACTGCTGGAAAAATACACACACACACACGTCCTGCCTCAACTGTTGTGAGGACAGCAATTAAGACAACCAGGGAAGAGGGAAGCCAGCAGGGTGGGTGGGTTGGTGGGAGAGGACATCACCATCCATGCTCACCACTTGGACTCTGCAAGCCCTGGATCCCCTACAACTGAGAGGGGAAAAAAGGATTCTTTGCAAAGGAACTGAGGACCAGCTTAAGCCAACATGGCAGAGGAAGAACACTGCTCAGAGCTATGTTGAGCACAACAGACTGAAAATCCAGATCTGTGTTGTATATTTCTTTGAAGCAGGAATGGGGAACACTTTGCCACCTCGAATGCCCCCAGATGTTTCTGGACTACAGTTACCATTCTGCCTGACCATGAAGCATGTTGACCAGCACTGGAGTGTAAAAATACCTGGAGGGCTATGGGTTTCTCACCACTGCTTTAAAGTCACTGGTCATAAAAACCTGGATAGTGTATGGAAATTGCTTACCTTGTGTTGCATTTAAATCTTCCATTTGGTGTTATCATATAAATACTAGGAGGTTTAAAGGGGAATTCTCTTGGGAAAATAAGTTTCCCATGGTAATAGCCACCTAAAACAAGAAGAGGGAAAGAAGACTTTACTTCACAGCAGGTAGGGGAATACACAATGCCCGAAATTTAAAAGGGCCCAAAGATTTGGAGGGAAGAGAATTTCAAAGTACAAGCTATGTTTACCTTCATACGGAGTCATCTCAGGTCCCCGTACAACGTAGTGCCTAAAGGAACAAAGGAAGCATCTGTTATGCATGACAAGTTCCAATAAATAAATAAATAGGTGGGAAGGAAGAAGGAGCAAAAAGGCAGTTAGATCCACTTTAGCTAGGACACTATAGCCAGGTATGAGAGAACTCTGCAGGTGCAGCAACTTTACTAGCGATGGCTGTTAGCTATCTTGAGGTTTTATCATGGAAATATGTTGCTGCAAGAGCTAGCATGGTACAGTGATTTGAGCATTCAACTACCACTCTGGAGACTAGGGTTCAAATCCCCACTCAGCCATCACACTCTCTCACCCTCAAAGGAAGGCAAAGGCAAACCTCCTCTGAACAAATCTTGCCAGGAAAATCCTTTGCCTTAGCGTTGCCATAAGTCAGAAACAACTTGAAGGCACAACAACAAGAGTTGCTCAACTGGATCTGGGACAAGGCTCCTGTAACTTTACTGCTTATAAGATCTTTGAGCAGGACAAGGTATTCCAAAACTCTATCAAGTGTGATGAAGGTACCCATCCTCTCTCACCTTCCAAACCCCAACTTTCAGCAACAACTGTCCCCCTCCCAACAGAGCCCTTGCCTTGGATGCAAGGGGAGTGAGCACAAAGGAGCATTTAGCTCTGATTTTGTCCTGGAAACTTGTGGCTGAAAACTGGGGTTTGGAAGGTGAAGGAGGAGAAGTACAGGTACTTACATCTGACTTGATGAAGCATACCTTGTCCTGTTCCAAGATCTACCAAGGATTAAAGTTACATCAATCTTGTCTCATATCTGACCTGACAACCCAAGAAAAGCAAGGAGAGAAACCAAGGATGGGAAATATATGGTTCCCCAGATGTTGCTAGACTAGAAATCCATTATCCCTGGTCAGTGTAGCAGGGATGCCGCAAGAAGCAGCCCTGCCTCATTTGCAGGCCTACACATCCTGCACCCTTGACAATAAACATAACACATACATAGTCAACTGGAGGACAACTGGCTGACTGCCAGCAGTACAGGGGCACAGGACCCCCCGTGATAATGGAAAAACTACATCAATCTTGTCTCACTGGAAAAATGGGGGGGTCGTCTTATACGCGGGTCGTCTTATACGCCGGGAAATACGGTATATTACTGAAATAAGCTGCAGGAAGAAAAGTCTGCCCCCTCCTTCTGAAGGGTAGATGAACAGAGCTTGCATTTGTATGACTGGATTGAGATTGCTCACTAAGATCTCCTGACTTGGCTGAGTGGCTGTCAGGAGCTGTCAAACCTAGAAGAGGGTTTTGAGTGCTTAGCTCTTAAAAACTGGCTTTGAATCCATGTGCATTCAAACCTTATTTGTGCCATTACTGGATCTGGCAACCTAACAAAGCTTAATGATGTGCACTGATGAAGGCTCTTTTACAGATGTAAGCATGTGGGATTTGCAACAAAACGTTGCAGTATGCAGTGCTGGTTGCTATGATTTCAGTCCCGTCATAATTCTGGCCAGCATTTACTATCATCAGGCTAGTGTTTTGTGACTATGAAGCATAGCCTGTTGGGTTATTTCCTGGATGCCCTTCACATTTTTTCCCTAAATTTATTTTTTATTTCTGCAGTCCAAGTGTTTCCTTCAAATCCTTCAAAACTGCTGATAGCTCCCCTGTAGTGTGTTGTAGATGCTGTTTTGACTACCTTAAGCAGTAGCACAACTAGCTTGAACACTGGAGGCAGAGGGGAGGGTGATGATCCTTGTTTTCTTGGAGACACTCAGAAAAGGGCCAAACAACACACAGTACAAACCATCTTTTTGTCAAAAATAGTCACTCAGGACTCAGAGATGTTAATATCAGCTTTCGATTTGCCCTTGATTTGTATTTCTTCCTTTGGAGCAAACTATCACTTCCTTACCTATTTTTTGAATGCTTTCCAAGAGGCACTTTTGTAGAAGTATGAATGAAGCCATTTATTAAACTTATTATTAAGCTTGGTGTTTGGGTAGCTGTTGAATTGGTGGTTATCAGAAGCAAGAAACGTGGAGGAGCTAGGGCCATCTGTGCTGCTGCTTCCAAATCAGGTGGCAAAAAAGTCACTTTTCTTTACAGGTAAACAAGGTGTGTGGGGAACCCATATCTTGATTTCAAGTTGGATTACACATCTTGGTTTACCTTGTTTACATGGGGAGAAAATAGCTCTTTTTACAGCCTTGGAACCTCCATCTGGTGGGAAGTGGATTAGGAGTCTGTTTTTCTGGCAACATCTACCTGTCCTTACTTCCTCTCAGTCATTTGGCTTTGGGCAGCTGGAGTGGTGCTCCTGGTCCTGGCTGGCATAGTTAGTGGAAGCATGGAGAGGTGAGGAAGGCAGGTTGTGAGAAACTTTGCTTGCGCACCCATACGGTCCAGAGTTCTCTCATATGAGACAAGATTGATGTAGTTTTTCCATTATCACGGGGGGTCCTGTGCCCCTGACCCCAGTGAATGTGGATGGTCCACTGTACTTGTTTTTTTAAAAATGCTCTTTTAAAGTAAGTTGTTTTGGCTGAACTTACATTAATTGAAGGATTTGTTTCTGAATGGCATTTTTGCACTATTAAATAAAGTGATTAAAAAGAAACAACTGACACCAGACACTGGTCTAATAATGAACTATAAACTGTTAAAAGTTGAAACGTTTAAATTAAAACAGTCTTTGTTGCTCCAGTAAGAGGGTTGGAAAATGGTAATAATAATTCATTTTTTAAAAAATGAATAATTAATTTTAAAAAACCAGGAGTCTTTTTTTCTGAAGGGCTGAGGTTCCACATCCATTCTACTGGCCACATACAGGCTCATCACCATCTTTACCATTCAAGTATATTTGAGGGCAGAGGCTCAGCACATATATAAGGCACTGGATCTTTTTTGATGCGCAGGTAGTCCTGTTTGAGTCTCTGGGTGGCTGTTGTGGGTGCTCGCTTGTTACTGGTGCTGCTCATCTGTGGACAAACAGAAAAACGTTATATAAACATTACATCCACACCTCCAAATTCTATGCTTTGCAGGGCCAACTGGAGCTGTAGGAACCCGTATGGGTGCGCAAGCAAAGTTTCTCACAACCTGCCTTCCTCACCTCTCCATGCTTCCACTAACTATGCCAGCCAGGACCAGGAGCACCACTCCAGCTGCCCAAAGCCAAATGACTGAGAGGAAGTAAGGACAGGTAGATGTTGCCAGAAAAACAGACTCCTAATCCACTTCCCACCAGATGGAGGTTCCAAGGCTGTAAAAAGAGCTATTTTCTCCCCATGTAAACAAGGTAAACCAAGATGTGTAATCCAACTTGAAATCAAGATATGGGTTCCCCACACACCTTGTTTACCTGTAAAGAAAAGTGACTTTTTTGCCACCTGATTTGGAAGCAGCAGCACAGATGGCCCTAGCTCCTCCACGTTTCTTGCTTCTGATAACCACCAATTCAACAGCTACCCAAACACCAAGCTTAATAATAAGTTTAATAAATGGCTTCATTCATACTTCTACAAAAGTGCCTCTTGGAAAGCATTCAAAAAATAGGTAAGGAAGTGATAGTTTGCTCCAAAGGAAGAAATACAAATCAAGGGCAAATCGAAAGCTGATATTAACATCTCTGAGTCCTGAGTGACTATTTTTGACAAAAAGATGGTTTGTACTGTGTGTTGTTTGGCCCTTTTCTGAGTGTCTCCAAGAAAACAAGGATCATCACCCTCCCCTCTGCCTCCAGTGTTCAAGCTAGTTGTGCTACTGCTTAAGGTAGTCAAAACAGCATCTACAACACACTACAGGGGAGCTATCAGCAGTTTTGAAGGATTTGAAGGAAACACTTGGACTGCAGAAATAAAAAATAAATTTAGGGAAAAAATGTGAAGGGCATCCAGGAAATAACCCAACAGGCTATGCTTCATAGTCACAAAACACTAGCCTGATGATAGTAAATGCTGGCCAGAATTATGACGGGACTGAAATCATAGCAACCAGCACTGCATACTGCAACGTTTTGTTGCAAATCCCACATGCTTACATCTGTAAAAGAGCCTTCATCAGTGCACATCATTAAGCTTTGTTAGGTTGCCAGATCCAGTAATGGCACAAATAAGGTTTGAATGCACATGGATTCAAAGCCAGTTTTTAAGAGCTAAGCACTCAAAACCCTCTTCTAGGTTTGACAGCTCCTGACAGCCACTCAGCCAAGTCAGGAGATCTTAGTGAGCAATCTCAATCCAGTCATACAAATGCAAGCTCTGTTCATCTACCCTTCAGAAGGAGGGGGCAGACTTTTCTTCCTGCAGCTTATTTCAGTAATATACCGTATTTCCCGGCGTATAAGACGACCCGCGTATAAGACGACCCCCCCATTTTTCCAGTCAAAATATAGAGTCTTAGCACCTCTATCCTCATTATCCTTATATCTGGCGTATAAGACGACCCCCCACTTTAGCCGCAGATTTTGCAGGTAAAAAAGTAGTCTTATATGCAGGAAAATAAGTAACTATTCTAAAATATAGGAAACTATTTATTTTGGGCCAAATGCAATGTGCTCCCATCTTCAGTATTGGAAGAAAGATATAAGTGGAGTATCTTATTGTGAGCGTTCTTGTGACCCAGAGAATGTGGAAATCGTGGGACGCGTTTTGTTGTTTCATTCCTTCTACTATGACCTGTGACACCACTTTACTGCTCCAATTTTACAAAATATACCAGAGAAATTGCAAGTGTTTTATACTCTCCTAACCGGCCAGTTCAAGGAGAATACAGGAAAAAGAATTTACAATGATGGAAGACAACTGGGAATTGTAAAGCATTGGAGAAATATATTAATATCTGAGAGATAAAAGCTTCGTATTAGGATTTAGAAAAAAAGGTAGTAAAAATATGAAAAGGGACAAGGGAAAGAAATAATCAGGCAAGGCAGAGATTTAATGGAAGTTAGGATGTTAAAAGATATAAGGGATGGTCTAGCATATACAGAAGAAAGAAAGAAGGAAGGAAGGAAGGGAAAATTATTTTGAACCAGATAGAATAAATCCAAATTATAAGTAACTTGGGAATTGAAAAAGAAAATCCAGTTGCATCAGGGGAAGGATACAAATATGTTTGTTTATTTGCTTTTAGCTGGGGTTTTCTGCTTATTTGTTCGTTCTGTTTTGTATCTTTGTCTTTGTTAATGTTTGTGTAACCTGTATAATGTAATGTTTGCTAGTTACAATAAAAGTATTATTAAAAACAAAAAATAAAAACCCCTAACTGGCCGGTTCCCTCAGATCACAATCAAGACACCTAGTTTCTGCGCAGCACCAATCTCATGCAGACATGGGATGCTGGCTTAGTCTTTACAGCATTACTGTTTTATATTGCAGTACTATAAATATGTGCATATGGATGTTGTATTCTATATTACCTTATTCTATATTTAATAATGCACTTTTTCTGTTCACTGAATGAATGAATCTTTATTTTTATTTTTTATCACTCTCCAGTTTGGATGTCAAGGTGTCAATTGCTACTTGGGGCAGGTAGGTGTGAAAGCAGATAGAGAGTCACTGGGGAGGCAATCCTACAGTTGAGATCAGGTCAGATCTCAATCCTACAGTTGAGATCAGGTACAGCTGAGGCCTGCCAGTACACAACAAAATAAATCAGCCCAAGACAACAATGCAAGACTTTCAACTTTCTGAGCTTTTTTCAGCTCAGAAATAAAGGTAAAGAGACTCTATCTAGGGAAGATGGTTGTACCATTGCAAGACAGAGATGGGTAAAATTATGACAGGTTTAAAGATAGATCTTTTTCACCCTCTGTCGTAATCCAGGACCGTCCAATGAAAATGAAGGGCCTTTGCAGACTGCCATAAATAGTGCAAATTGAGTCCACTTTAACTGTCCTGACTCAATGTTAGGGAATCATGGGAACTGTAGTTTATTGTAGCACCGGAGCTCTCTGACAGAGAAGGCTCAATGTCTCAGAAAAAAATACAATTTCCATGACTCCCTAGCACTGAGCCAAGGCAGTTAAAGTGGACTCAATTTGCACTATTTATGGCAGTCTGCAAAGGCCTGAAGTTTGGGAGTTTCAGGTAGGTAAGAAGAAGTCTTAGTTCAAACAGCACAAAGTTAATGGAAATTAGACAAATTTGGAAATGATGACACTCTATGTCTATGTAGTTAGTAGTGATCAGGATGATTCCATCTAACCAACAGTACTGTACCACTCAAAGTGTTACTGAGAATACCGGTTGTTAGACAACTTAAGTGGAAAGGTGCCATTTCATTCATGTCCTGCATGAACTGACTGGCCACTAAGAACAAGAATTCTGAACCAGAGAGGCCTTTTGTCCGATCCAATATGGAACTTCTTATGCTCTAATGCTTTTCAAGTTGACTTCACGTTGTTTTTACACAGGCACCATAGCTTTAGACCTGGTTCAACACATTCTTGTGAAACATCAAAATAACTGATAGCATTTCCCTTTATACAATCTGTGTGTGTGTGAGAGTGTGTACATGTGCGCACATGCCTTCAACTCACCTGTCAACTTATGGTGACCTCATGAATTTCAGAGGGTTTTCTTAGGCAAGGAATAATCAGAGGTGGTTTTGCCAGTTCCTTCCTCTGAAACAGAGCCTACAGCATCTGGTATTCATTGGTGGCTGTACCCGCATGCAATATAAGTACTCATACGTCTCAGTCGAGTTGCATGACAGGAAAAAAAAAAAACCCAGCTTTTCCCACAGAAGCTCAAGGACTATTTATGGAGAAAGAATGGCTAAGAATTTCACACAAAGGGCCTTCTTGAACTGCAGGGTCTGGATCTACGGTTTCGAGCAACCACAGATTGTCATGCTACATATTATTAAATGGTGGTGATGCAAACATGCACACTTCAGTGTGTCCATGCTCACATCGCCACCACTTAATAATATGACACAGGATCACCTGGGTTCTTTCCTATATGCTTTGGCCATGCAGCAAAATAAATCAAAATCCAAAATCCACAGAAGAGCAATATTTTACTGGCCAATCAAAATGCACAAAATACATCCTGCAAATTAAGTGCCTGTATCTTTCATACAAACTACCTCTTACTGTTTGGGGAAAAGACATGTGAACACATGCTAAAATATTAAGTAAGTCTTTGGTTGGCAATTTCTAAGATGTTGTGACCACAATGGCTTATTGTTGTAACTAAGAATCAGCACTGCCAATCCCATTGTAATGAACACACCTCTCCTACCATATCCAGGAACCATCCAAAAGCTTTCCAAGGGATCACGAGCCTCTCACTCCATTTTAGCCTTCTGTGACCCTCCATCTCTTGCCGTTGTTGTTATGTGCCTTCAAGTTGTTTCCAACTAAAGGTGACCTTTACCCCTCCATCATGGGGTTTTCTTGGCAAAAATTTCCTGAGGTTTCCCGTTGCCTTCTGAGGCTGGGAATGTGTGACTCAGAAGAGGTCACCCAGTGGGCTTCATAGTGAAGCAGGTAATCAAAACCCAGTCTCCAGAGTCATAGTCCAACATTCAAACCACTACGCCACACTACAAAACCATGTAATATGATGTGGAGCAGGGATGGGGAATGTGCGGCTTTCCAAATGTTCCTGGGCTGCAACAGGCAACAGGCTAGCCAGCACAGACACAATGGTGAGGGATGGTGTGAGCTGTAGTCCAACAATATCTGGAGGGTCACCAGTTTCCCATCAATGACGCCGCTGCCCCATCACCAGGTTCCCCAACACTAACTAGACCAGGGGTAGGCAACCTTTCCCCTTTAAGGGCTGAGGGACTTCAGCTCCCAGAAGCCTCAGCCATGTTGGCCAATAGTCCCATGTTGGCCAATAGCTCCTGGGATTCTGGGAGCTGAAGTCCCTCGGCCCTTAAAGGGGAAAGGTTGCCTACCCCTGAACTAGACTCTCAAAAAAGGAACACCCCATCCCAAAGAACATTTGTGCAGAACTTGGAAAAAGTTTTAGAAAAACAATTCCTAGAGTCCCCCAGCCAGCATGGGATCCTGGGAAGCGCTGTGGTCTAAAAAGTTATTTCCTATGCTCAGACGTCCTACTCTCATGTTTTCCATTCTATCACAAAGGAGTAGCTCCTCTTCTCCCATTTCTCAGCTCTTCAACAATCGCACCCATTAATCTATTTTGTGGGGTCCCCCAACACTTTTTCCTATTCCCCAACAGTCTTCAGAGTTTCCCTTTCACTTCACTGTTCTCCCATTCACGACACCAAGTTCATCCACCTGTGATTTAGCCAGCTTCCCCCTTTCTCCAAATTTTCTAAGCTCCTCATACAAGAACTGAAAACCATCTAGGCAAACCTTGCAAGTAATTTCTCTCTGCCTCAAGCAGTCAAGAACCACTGGGGAAGGGGGGCATTTAGAGCAAGGATGGGAAATGGTCAGAGGCCAGGACACTGCACTGCCCCCCCAGAAGACCTTGGAAAGCTATATTCCCACTGCAAACCCCACAGAAGAAGAAAAAAAAATCAAAATTATTTTTTGCTCTCAAACACTTTCTGGGTGGGATCTGGGCCATTTTCACACTTTTTTGTCTTCTGTTGTCTTAACTTCTATTGCAGCCACCAGCCCTTTATAGGTCAGCTGTGGACAACTGTGGCCCTCCAGATAGTTCTAGAAAAGATAACTTTTTTAGATCACAACTACTGACCATGTTGGCTAAGCAATTCTGCAAACTGGAATATTTCCATGTTCTGCTTTTAAGACAAGGGGCATGAGCATAAAGCAGATTAGGATAACTCTTGCAGGAAATTTGTGTGATTTGCAGGATTATTTGTGTTCATTTAAGAACAAAATAAATCCCCAACTACCAAGTATACTTATGAAATGGAAGACAGCTTGGAGTAACTAGGAGTGGATACTGATGTGGAAAACTGTGAGCTCCATTGGAGTTCACACATTCAAAACAAATCCCCCAATTCAGAATCCTTTTATTCTTCTGCACCGTTTCAGTGAATGAATCTCAGGATTCTAGAAAAACAAAGTCGTACAAGCATGGTCCATTAGTTTGAGAGGATAATCTCACTGGAATTGTTCCTCCACCACTCATGAAACCCTCCTACCCCCACCACCCCCAAATAACACACCTTATGGCAGGGGTAGGCAACCTTTCCCCTTTAAGGGCCGAGGGACTTCAGCTCCCAGAATCCCAGGAGCTATTGGCCAACAGGGGACTATTGGCCAACATGGCTGAGGCTTCTGGGAGTTGAAGTCCCTCGGCCCTTAAAGGGGAGAGGTTACCTACCCCTGCCTTATGGCAAGGATGGAGAGCCTTTGGTTACTAGATGTTTTGGTTGGCCAACTCCCAGACATTCCAGTCAGCAGTGCCAAAGGATAATAAGGAATTGCAGAAGCTATAGTCTAACAATATCTGGAAGGTCAGATTCCCGAGCCCTGCTGCCTTATTGGACTGCAAAATAGGAAGGACACAGCTCAACCTTTACATCTCATGTTTTGATGTGGAATATTACAGATATATCTGGTATCACTAGTTGAAGGATCCCTGGGTAGATGGTAAAAGACTCGTCAGCTAGTCTAAGAGTTTAATTTCAGGCAAATCAAGAGGAGAAAGTATATACAATGCAAAGCAGTTTAGAGAATGCTATTTTGTGTTACTGTGTGCCTTCAAGTCATTTCCAACTTAAGTGACCCTAAGGCAAACCTATCACAAGGTTTTCTTGGCAAACCTTGTCTGGGGTTGCCTTTGCCTTCTTCTGAGGCTGAGAGAGTGTGACTTGCCAAAGTCACTCAGTGGGTCTCCATAGGCGAGCAAGGATTTGATGCACAGTCATAGTCCAATGCTCAAACCACTACACCATGCTGGATGACTTTTTTTAATCTTTTCTCAAATATAAGAATTTAGGATGCCACATCTGGGATTTGCTGACTCAACTTTTTTTAGAGATAGAAGGGGTAAATCAATCCAAAGTACAAAGCTGTAAGAACAGTGTGGAACATGCATCTGCAAGAGTAAGAGACTTTAAAATATTAGGTGCCTGGGGAGGGGGAAATCAAAGGAATTCCATTTCGGTATTGATAGCAGGCATTCTCAAGTGCTCTGACTGGCTACTGCTGGAAAACCAGATGATGAATTAAGCTGACTTTTGGTCTAATTATTTTTCTTATGAAGAATGAGGTCGATTCATGCTGGACAGGTTTGTTAGTAGGTACTTGCTAGGACACAAATGGCACATCCAAGACTGGAAAAGTTCCTTTTTCAGGTTACAACTTTCCAAACCTTCTAGCCAGCAGAGACAATTCATATTTTGCAGACCAAAAATGCCACCTTTTCCAAAGTCTAAAACTTCCACATTCTGAAGCAGTGTACCTCTGAGTAACAGATTCTGGGAACAAACAATGGCAAGGAGGGTTGCCACTTATGAGATTCCCAGAGGCATCTGGCTGAGCCCTGATGTTGAACTAGAAGGACAATTGTTTTGATTGAACAGAGCAGCTAGGAATGAAATCCTGAGATGCGGAAGAAATAGTATCTGGGGACAGGTGCAAAGAGACGGGCCTCATTTTTATGATTCACTTGCGTGGGGCATCCAACGGAATGCTTCCATCAACAGGATACTAGACAAGACAAGTCACTGATGTGGGTTAGCAAGGAAGCGATTATAGAGTATTAGGAAAATTCCCAGGAGCAAGAATTGCCAGGAACAGGACCTGCATGTTTGGAGACAACGCAATTCTGAATAGCAGGTGATGCAGAAAAACCCTGTTAGGAATGAATAATGTTAGGGTCTAGTTAAGGTGCACTAAGGAATATTTTCAAGCTTTTATTTATTTTTAATTGGATGGTGTCTTTCTTTTTCTTCCCCCCCCCCCCCGGTTTTTGCAGAGGGACAGCTCTTGGGGTGTGCAGCATAGCTCTCTAACTTCTTATAGTTGCCTACTTCTGATCTAAATAATAATATAGACATGAATGTGCTCCCAATTCGTTAGACTTCAGAGCATCTGTAAAGATGTAAGTGACTGTACAATAAAATGTTACAGAGATCCAGTTCTCTAAAGATGCAGGGGAGGGATATACTGTCGCCCCTTCGTTTTTGCAGGGAATCCGTTCTGGACCTCCTCCGCGCAAAAATAAAAACTCGTGCATATTCAAGCCCCATTGGCTTGAATGGGTGCACGGCCCTGTGCATGTGCAGCAGGTGTGGGCGCCATTTTAGCCAATGGGAATCGCCCCTCTGTGAGTAATCAAGACCGTGGATTTCAAGTCTGCTAAAATGGAAGGGTGACTGTAGTCTCTTAATCGCCGAAGGTTGCCCATCCTGACCTGGATGGACTTTTGCCCTGACCTCATTGCATTTTCATTGTTGCTTTTGTCTTTGTTGTGTGCCTTCAAGTTGTTTTTGACTTGTGTGCCTTCAAGATGTCTGCCTAAGGCAAACCTATCATAGGGTTTTCTGAGGCTGAGAGTGTGTGACTTGCCCAAGTCTGCATTTCCATATCTAAGCAGGCATTCAAGCCCTAGTCTCCAGAATTATAGTTCAAGCTGAAATCACTACACCACCCTGACTCCTTTACATGTCAGGCTTTCTCTAACAAGCTCATCTCCTCCCTACATGTATTTGTTTATTAAAATAATAGAAAACATACAGGGGTAGCCTTTTTTCACTTGCCAGTGCACACAAAACCCTAAAACATATTTACACTATTATTTATTAAGTAAGTGCACAATCACCCTAGGCCTAAAAAAAGATGCAAAAGTAAAAATAATCTTTAAAATTGTCAAAATAGGTCAGTGAGACACACAAGAGCAAAAATGCTGTCAATAAATTGAATTTGATGGGTTAATGCAGAGCTTGGAAAAGTTCTGAGTGTGGATAACAAAATGGTGCTGCACTATATAATTGAAAAACTCTCTAAAGTAAAGTGCCTTAAAGTGAGATATGCCTGTGTATAGTTGGTTGTTGTTGTTGTTGTTGTTGTGTGCCTTCAAGTTGTTTCAGACTTAGGGTGATCAGAAGGTGAACCTATCATGGGGTTTTCTTGGCAGGTTTCTTCAGAGGCGGTTTGTAGCACCTAGGGAATTACTTTATATAATCAGACCATTAACCCAGTACTTGGGAAAATCCCATAATCTCCCAGCCAACATGGGCACTGCTGCCTAGAAGATTCTGGAAAGTTTAGTACCAAAAAAGTAACTTTTCCAAGCTCTGCATTAACCCATCAAATTCAATTTATTTACACAGACTGTTAGCAGCATCTCAGGGTCTCTACTACAGATTTTCCTGCTCACCTGTGGCTAAGCTTTCCTTTCACTGATAGACAAAGGTCCAAAACACACTGCAAATTGTAGTAGATTGTGGCACCAGAACTCTCTGACAGAGGAGCCTAAATGTCTCACAAAACTAGTTCCCAGAATTCCCTAGCACTGAGCCAGGACAGTTAAAGTGGTCTCAAGATGGATTATTTCTGGCAGTCTGTACAGGCCATAACTGAAAGAGAGAAGTCGGCAGTGTGAGCTTTCATAGATTTGAGTCTACTTCCACCCCATGCATCTTAGGAAGTAGTCTCATGCTCTCAGATTCTTTCTCTCAGTTAGAAGATCGTGTGGATCTAGTTTAAAAGAAATTAAAAAGTCAGTTCTGTAAATTTAAACCCGAGGATTAAATCATTTATTGCCTCTTATTCATAAAGCTAAGCCATAATTTCTGAATGCTTAGGTACACTGGAGTCTACTTCCTCAGATGTGGGATGGTACAGGGGTATCGTAAGTATTATTATTATTATTATTATATTTATTTGTACCCTACATTTTTGCAAAAACTGGGACTCAAAGGACCTTTGAGTAGTAGTCTCAAGTCTATGAAAGATCATGCTACCAGCTTCTTTCTCTCAGTTAGAGGATCGTGTGGGTCTAGTTTAAAAGAAAAAATAAAGTCAGTTCTACAAGTCTAAACCCAAAGATTAAATCATTTGTTGCCTCTTATTCAAAAAGATGGGCCACACCTTCTGAATGCTTAGGCACACTTGAGTCTACTTCCTCAGATGTGTGAAGGGTACAGGGGGCATCTTAACTGTTATTATTATATTTATTTGCACCCAGCTTTTCCCCCAAAATTGAGACTCAAAGCAGCTTTCAGTAGTAGACTCAAGTCTACGAAAACTCGTGCTACCAGCTTCTTTCTCTCAGTGAGTTTCCGAAGTACTGCAAGGTCCCTTTGCGTATGTGTATGTAGTCTTCAATTTATCTGGAAATTATTGTGTGCTTTCAAGTCGTTTCCAACTTATGGTGACCTTAAGGCAAACTTATCACGGGGTTTTCTTGGCAAGTTTCTTTAGAGAGGGGTTTCCTTTTGCTGTCCTCCGAGGCTGGGTTTACATGGCCAAACAGGGATTTGAACTCTGGTCTCCAAAGTCACAATCCAACACTTAAACCACTATGCCACCCTGGCTCTCATATACATATACATATACATATATACGAGGGAGAGGAGAACATCTGACCTCAATCCTCCCCCTCCATTGCCATTCCCTTCCCCTTTTGTATCATGCCTTTTTTACATTGTAAGCCTGAGGGCAGGAGACTAATTAACAATTTGTAGGCTGCTTTGGCAGAAGGGCAGGGCAAAAAAAACTCTGAATGAAGAGAGAGAGAGAGAGAATCATAGAATTGGAAGAGACCACAAGGGTCATCCAGTCCAACCCCATTCTGACATGCAAGAACTCCCAATTAAAGCATCTTCGACAGATGGCTATCCAGCCTCTGCTTAAAGACCTCCAGGAA